>JAAXYW010000579.1:0-33907 GCA_036851895.1 Orthonychiurus folsomi | reverse complement strand
TAGTATCAGTCAAAGTTTCTTTTAATAAAACCAAGGCCACACGTTAAAATCAAAACAACTGAATTGGCATTGTGTGTTTGAATCCAGTATCTCCGTGAATTCAGTTCGGGACAAGCTTCAAGTTAACTCAACACAACGCTTGGCTAATATTACACAAACAATATAAATAATAAGAGGGCCGGAAATATGCCGAGAGCTACCAAGTGATTGATGAATATCTTAAATATTGTAATGATAAGCAAGCTTGAATACATGTTATGGCAAATTGTGCTGGATTTAGTTTAAATGCACTCGAACTTAGTTTCAGCACCGACAGTCTCGGTGTCCAACCCTGCGCAAATGAAATGACACCACCTGGAAGCATTTATAAATATAAGTACAATATAAGTACGAACTGATGTATTAAATCATACTTTGTTAGACATACCTGTCACACCTCTCACACTGAACCCATTCAGTGTCCTTGTCATTTGAATTTTGAGCTGGAGGGTCTTCCTTTTTGCAGATGTAGCAACGAGAACTTCTAGCAGCTCGCAGTTCCCATATGTCGCATTGCCCACTGATATTTTGCAAAATGTGGGCCCTGTAGGTGGTAAGATTTATGGGGCTCAACAGTGAAAAATCGTTGGCGAGACATTCCAAATAGAAGCAGACCAACACACCGCAGTTATTGCCGTCATCCTGTTGAAGCTTCTCAGGATACAAGATTCTCCATCCGGTTTCCTCAGATTTCTTAAGTAGCCGGTTGAAATAAATGGTGAGATGTTTAACTTCCTGTGCAGGCATGCGGTAGAGACCATATGGATCCAGAACTAAAATCAACACCATTATGAACAATCAGAAACGTTTCATTTGATCTTGGAACGCCTATAGAAAAAGGAAATGCACTGATTGTGGGTATTGCTTTCACCAGCAACCTCACATAGAAGTACAAGCACGTACCTAGAATTTTGTTTTCTTTTGCCACAAGACAAATTAGTACCCAATGGTTGAGCTTCAGGCAATGTAAGCAAAATATTTTGTCTACCGTGTCCCAGCTTCCAGATTTTAGAATATCTTCCTGCATGTTAGTCTGACATTCGTCATCGTTGAAGGGCCCATCCACTATCCGCTTAGTTTTCCAGTAGTCGAGAAGAACTCTCAGAATACCGTCACAAAATTTTTCGCAAAATGCGTTTACCAAAACATCGGTTAGCCAACCAATGTTTGAAATATTGAAAGGCTGTTTGGAAACTTTCTTAAAGTACGCATTCATGACTCCCAATTCTGCATTAGTTAGAGTTAGCTGTAAACAATAAAGTTTGAGTTATTTTAGCACTAGTGCTGTTGGTTGGTTTGCTTACGAATAAAGTCTTAAGATCGCAGTAGAGTACATTCATGCCATTGCGCCTTAGAACGACCTTGTCTACATTCTTCGCTGTAACTCTAGGCATCTGGTCGAATCCAGGGGACGGGTTTAATTGTATACTTGCACATATCCTTTTGTCTTTCTTCCTCTTTCTGCGCGGAGATTTTGATGAATCCGACAGCGGACTTCGAGCTTTTTCCATATTGTCAACAGTTTCATTTTCACGGATGTGCTTACTACCTTTTGGGGTCTTCAATAGCCTCTGCCTTGAAGGTCCTTTTCTCCCTGTCGCCTTATTGCACGTATCTTGATATATTCTCGTAAAACCTCTCGCGTGGACATTGGGAATTTTTTTCTGTGGGTAAAGGTCTACACGAAGCATTGTGCTGTTACTTTTAGTAAGTTTCAGGTCTGCCTTCTTCATTAATTTATCTTACTGCATGATTTTTGGACTCCAATAAGGTGGCCACAGTATCCTTGAAGTTTACAGTTGCAGGACGGTCTGGCCAAGTCAACCTGAAGAGTACATTTTACAGATATTAATGCCATGATGCAGCTAGTTTTGCAAAAGAACGATCTGTGCGTGTAGTAAAGGATCGAAAAATATGAAATCCAGTAGCTTGGTATTAGGTAGCGTATTTATGCTTACCGTGAATATCTTATCCTTCAGGCCTCTCACAACAAGGACTTTTAACTCTGGGACATGCTTTATACGATTTTTGACATACAGGAATTGACCAAGTCCTTCTGGAGTTGTGAGGTCCCTCGTATTTGGCAATTTTCTTCTCTTCACAACACTGACGTCCTCAGGAAAAACGCCATCAAGCAGAAGAGGTTTAATCACGGAGGGATCGATGATATCCTCAAACTTTTCTGGTTTGTATATGCGAGACAGCTCGGCCCCGTATTCCTCACGAACATTCCATTCTCCTTCTTTCAGAAGAGCCCTTTGAATGTCCAACAGAAAGTGGACTTGAAGAAAGTACAACGCATTACATACCATTGTAAACGTTTTCCCCGAATTATCCAAAGCTCTCCCAATGGTTGCATTCACTGATTCGCTGTAAGAAAACCATAAAAAGCGAGACAGGTATTGAGTACAATTTCTGAGAAGAAAAAGTAATATAGCTATCCTGCTAATATCCTGCCCAACTCTTCCACTTATTTTTCTGTACGTATAATTGTAATTACTAGGGGAATCAATGTATTGATTAAATGTGGTACCTTGCGTTATTTGTTATCCCACAGTTAGGATCGTAAAGGCCAAGATCCTGCAAAATCCAGCGGCCAGTAGATACCAAATCTCGATCCTGATGTTTGTGAAAGTATTGAACTAATTTTGGGTTCCAGGTTGGCATGAACGCATTGAGTCTGGTCCGGTACTCATTAATTGATGTAGAATACAGCAACGCCATCACGTTCTGCTTGAAAGCAACGCCGGCCCTATATCCAGCCTTTTTAATGGCTTCTCTTCTTACGTTCTAAACAGAAATCCTTTATAGTTAGGAGATTCAATAATTAACGCTAGCAATAGGACGATGAAAAGCGTATTTCACAATTTCTTTTTGAAATTCAGGTTGGCCTGCCGTGTTTTACTCTTCTTGGCTATGCTTTCTGTCTGCTCTCCGTCCTGGCACAGTGGAGGTCCATTTAAAGCGTTCATTTCGAATTCTTACGCTGAATTTGGAAATGCCCAAAGTTTCGACAACACCTTTCTGGAAGAAACTGGAAATACGCATCAAGTATCAAAACACATTGCATATTTTTCGGCACTCTGCGCGTACATGGGTCATTTGAATGAGGATGTTGCTCAAAAAAATCTGGAAGTCATGCAAGATGTAGCTGCACTACTTAATGAGCAATATCTCGTCACAATCCAAATGAGGATAATCCTACTAGGAATAGTAGGATGCATCTTCGTAGGACTCTTAGGCCTACTCATCACCTTGTGTCTCCCGAAAGCGGATTTTAACCACTGAAAATTACGAGTTAGCCGAGCTTTGAAGTGTTTTTAAAAATATAAAGTGTTTTTCACTTTTAAACTTGTCCCGAACTGAATTCACGGAGATACTGGATTCAAACACACAATGCCAATTCAGTTGTTTTGATTTTAACGTGTGGCCTTGGTTTTATTAAAAGAAACTTTGACTGATACTATTGTTCCTTGTCCAAGTATTTTATTTGCAATAATGTCAGGCAGGTAAAGTAGAAAAAGCATAGCAATAAGTATAATTTTCGTCACCCCCTCACACTTGGCCTTCACCCCCTTCACCCCCTTACACTTGGCCATCACCCCCCTTCACCCCCTCACACTTGGCCTTCACCCCCTTCACCCCTCTCAGAAATAAATGGCAACGTCGCAAGGGGGGTGAAGAAGGTGAAGGGGGTGAAGGGGGGTGAAGATTAGTGAAACCGAATTAATTCCTCCCGAATACATGCGCCAGACCCGACCCGAATCAGGCTTCTAGGTTACGCTAGAAAGTATTTGCTAGTTGTTAACAGATTTGCTTAACTTGACACGTTTCGGGTTACTCTCACCAGACTCCTCGTCTTGAATTCCGTCTTCGTCGTCCTCCAAGGCACTTTTATTAGACACAGTCAGAAAAGCCTTACCAATTTGACTGTATTCGCCATGAGATATTTCATGCATGTGGACAACGCGAACATCGTAAGTATGATACGGCAAAGTGGTTAACCAATTCAACATTGATTTTTCTTCATTCTCTGTTTGAGTAATTGTTGGATAGATATGTGTTTTGCAAAAGGTTTCAATCTCGTCATCCAATTTTTCCCAAGTCAACGTTTCATGAATCCCATCCTTTCCAAAGCGTTTGTCATATCTCTCGTAGTGAACTTGTTCCAACATTAATCCCACGCCAGGAGCTTTTGGAATGTCAATTCGTTCATGTCCCCAAACTTTCTCAATTGTGTCTTTCCCTGCAAAACCTCGCAGAAGGGCCAGAACCAAACCAATCATTTTTCGAATTTGGTGTAACATAAACGATTGTCCCTTAACGCGCAATACAGCATATTCGAGGCCATCCTGGACAAAGGGATCTGAACACGTAAAACTCATTATAAAGCGATTGGCACTTGGGTCCTTCGGTCTAATTTTAGACGTAAAATTATGATAATTTTTAGTCCCTATGTAAATCTTTAATGTTTCCCGAACAGTGTTCAGAACTTCTGAAGTAATGCGGTAGTCTTCCGTGGTCTTCTCTTCAATTGGTGCAAAAGCAAATGTCGGTAGCATGTAGGAGTACGTCCTAGCATCGCAATTTCCCTTGGCATCAAAATTTTGTGTAACTCTTTTGAACCCCATTACTCGGATTTGTGGTGGAAGGTGTTCATTTACGTTTGCGATTTCCAAATTATCTGGTAATTTCAAGGAAACAATTTGACGAGCTGCCGATACACTCTTGTCTGTCCTCGCAGCTCGTTGGAAGTTAATAATTTGTGGCCTATTTAGCCATTCCTCCTGAATGTAGTTGGCCTTGAAGAGAGCTTGCAGTAGATCATCTTCAATTGTTTTCGTCCCAGGGTTCTTTTGCATGCCTGGCCACAAATTATTCAAGCTTTAATTAACTAATTATAACAATTTTCAAATCAGCATTCTTAACTACCCTCGCAATATTCGAAATCACATTCGTACCCAAATATCCTTGGCCCGAGTAGCTCAATAGTAGAATCATTTTCCTGAGGCGGACACGCTTCAACTTAATTTCGGTTTCTCCTTCCGCTGCGCTGGGAATGTCTTTATCAGTTTGACTGGTTTCTCCTGTTGGGTTAGGTTGCTGGGAAATTAGTATTGTGCTTCCTTGCTCTGGAGATGCCATATCTGGTAAAGTGGTACGAGTTTCAGTAAGATGCTCCAGTTTTAAACTGTCATGCTGATCGTCTGGCAGAGGCAAGCTGGATGCTGGAGACGAAGACATTTGAATAAGCTGAAATTGTGGAAAAGAAGGAAGGATGGTACTGGCACGCAAACTATTCCACGCCGGTGTAAAAACCTTGCTACTATATGAAAAAATGGCGCGGGTCAGAGCTCTAGCCATCCACTGAAAACAAGAACATATGTACAACCATCATTCATTTAATTGCCCACATGTCCATGTAAGCTAGTAGTATTGTTGTGCTACCCGTACAAGTATGACAACTAATTGCCTCTCATATAGAAAAGCATTCGTCTCGGATCAATTTGTATTTTACATTTGCCCTTGTCTAATTCTTAAGAAAAACTTTAGGAATTGTGTACTCTCACTAAAACCGCAAACCGATTAATGGAATCGATTTGTGAAATAACAGAGCAATGTTCAAATTCCTATGAATCCGCACAGACTACACTTACATAACTAAAATTACCAGCATCATACTTTCCAAGTCCTTACATTTTAATGTCGTACCCTCTTCTGTAGTAGACTCCTTGTCCAATAATTTATAATTGGTTGTTTGAGAATTAATTTTTCCTCCTGGTCGCGGAGCGGTGTCTGCAATTAGAAATTATTGTTAGATTTACAAACCGATTATTACACACTGTGGTATGCTGTTATGCTGCAAAAATACTTACCTTAAACCACAATTCCAAACTGGTGACTGATGAAATAGGTTAACAGGTTTTCGCGTGCTTATCCGAATTCCTTGATTCTTTCGTGAATAAGTTAAGCCGACTTGCCGACTGATTTCGATGTTCCAAATGTGCATGCAGATTTGATTTTGCCACCCTTTTTGCGACTCAAGGAAAACACTTGCCACAACTTGCCATACATTCGTATACTACGCTTCTAAGCAACTTGGTAAGAATTTACACTTCGCTTCGCAATTTGATAGGCGTTTAGATTTAAATTGTTTAACATGCCTATAAACTATAGTAGTGCTTTTATTAAAATATTAACTCAACTTTGTACATTGCCAGCCGACGTGGCTCTGTGGTGCTGATGCATGTAATCTGATACCCAGGACTAATGCAGGTGCACCTAGCTTCCAGCTACCTGGCGACAGTAATATTAAGTCTAGTGCCTTTTTAGTGCCATTTTTAAGAATTTGTTTTTCCTGAGGCGACCGCCTGTGCACCTGAATGGGGCTAGACTTCCCTCAACATGAATTCCATTCAAATGAGCGTCTCTTTCATTGGCTGGCACTGATTTAACGGTGTATGAGGGAAATTTCGGAATGTCTCTGTGAGAAGGGATTTGGTGGACCAAACTTGCTCTGGTTATAATTCGGAGGAATTATGTAAAATAGAAAACCTTGCCTCACTATTACACTGTACATATTCCTACGTCGGATTCGTCCAAAAAGGATATGTCCAACGTTATGCACACATACAAAACAATACAAAATTTTGTACATTTTGCAATTTTTATTCAATTTATACTATGTTATATATAACATGATTAATATTAACACAATATGGAAGAATTATTATTGTTGTCTATTTGTCCTCACTGTCACTAGCAAATCTTCGGTTCAATAATAACGAAGGTACTAAAGCAGGAAATGCTGCTGACGCAGAGCTTTACGTTTTATGTTCAGCCTAGCCGAGCCTGAGCAAAATAGTTGAAAAAAGAATTTGTTCTTCTAAATGGCTACAGTCTAAATTACTACACAGAAAATAGAAGACAGGCCACAACATTTAAAAGAGAAGTGTCATTCCGCAATCTGTGACTTGACGACCAACAGAAATGATTCATTCCAACTGACCCAATTTGATGTGGTCAGAAAATTAGAAAAATTCAAAACTTGTTCAGTTGAACTAACAGGGCTAGCATCAGTCGTCCCAAGTGGTGACAAAAGGCACAACGCAAATTCACAGATGAAATGTTTGTCATTCAGCATTTGAAATGTGAGAAATTATTGAACACCAATAAAGCAGTTTTGTTTGCAAAAAATGCAAGCAGCTTACTCTAGCTTGCTAGAGTAAATTCCAGTACAGTCAAAGTCGAGTCTATGTTAGACTTGATAACCATTAATAATAATTGGACATGGACATATCCATACTTTCATCATTGAGAGCGGATGAGTTAGTAGAGGACATCATTGGCATGGCTCCAGTAGTAGCACCTTGATAATTATGACCAGCATAGTTGTTTGACAGATTTCCGATTCCAAAGCTTGCAAATCCCATTCCTCCGGATGGGTGCTTCCTGGGAGATCTAGCACGTGTGATTATGGGTTTATAGGCGCTTTCAAGGGCAGATGGAGCGACATATGTAAAGCCTTGGAAAATTAGATTGGCACTCTCGCTCAAGTTTGGGCTGTCAATCGGTGAATCTATTGCTGGCTGCTTAGTGAATTTGGAGTCAAACAGCGAAGAGTCATCATCGCTGACTAGCTTCGGCTTGTAGGGAGGATCAGCTTTCCTTGACAAAATTGCATCCCAGTCGCAAGATTTGAAAAATGGATGAGCTCTGGATACAAAATTAATCCATATTAAAAACTTTTCGTTCCAACGTTCTTTCCAACTCACTAGTATTAACAAATTCATTTTAAATTAGAACTTCTCCAACACCTAAGACTCAGATTCTGAAGGGAAACATTAATTGCAATCCGTATTACCTGATGGGGTCTGCATCCTGAATTCCATACCCCAATCGTTGATTTGCCTGGCGCTTCAGTAGTTTTCGAATTATGTCACGCGCATCAGGAGTTAAATATTGAGGGAGACACAATTTCCCTCGCAATATTTTGTCAATTGTCTTCTTTCTATTTTCTGCAACAAATGGCGGACCACCTAATAAAGTTAAGCCATGTAATAAAACTGCATTTCAGTTTTCCAAGGAGATTTTAATTAAATTGCCGAGAACATTACCTGTCAGCATATCGTACATCAAGGCACCCAATGACCACCAATCGACTGCTTTTCCATGTCCAGCACGCATCAAAATCTCAGGCGCCATGTACTCTACTGTGCCACAAAATGTGTGGGTTACAGAGTTCAACTCCGTTACATGTTCTTTGCATAGTCCGAAATCAGTCAGCTTCACATGCCCCATACCATCCAGTAAGACATTCTCCGGTTTCAAGTCCCGATATATTATCTACATAGTAGTATTATGATGTAAAGATGTAAACTTGTGTCAGTGTTAGTCATTTTTGTACAAAGTATTCAATTCAAACCACTCACCCCAAGAGTGTGCAAATGCTCTAAAGCCAGGATAATTTCCGATAGGTAGAAGATTGCCGAATCTTCTAAAAACATTCCCTCGTGCTCCAAGCGTGTGAACAACTCACCGCCGCTAAGATATTCCATGATGAGATACAACTTTTCATCAGTTTGAAATGCTGGAAATGTGATATAAACGTTATGATTGGACCCCCTGCCAATAGTGTTGATTGTTCACGTACCATATTTCAAGTCAACAATGAATGGGTGTTGCACTAGTTCCAGAATATTGCGTTCAGCCTTTGTGTGAGCAGTGTCTGTATGTACAAAAATATTTATTACTAAAGAAAAGAGCTTAATGAGTTAACTAGTGAATTACAATAATAAGAACCTTTCTGGTTTCGGACGATTGTTGCCTTCCTAAGAGACTTCATGGCATAAACTGTTCCCCAGTCTTGTCCGGTGGACTATATAAATTTAACAAAAAGCGTCAGTCAATAAACATTTTAGCTCTGTTAAATAAAAAAAACTTACCTTCCGAACTAAGAAGACTTTCCCGTAACCACCTCTTCCTAGGACTTTATGGATCTCAAAGTCTGGAGGGCCAACTTTTTGGGCTTGTGGCTTGGAAATTGGAACAAGGCATTCTTCTACTTCTCCGTTTCGGATTTCTTGACTATCTCGTCCGTCAGTAATATTAACATTTTGCTCAAAGGATTCATCACCACTTAATTTGTCGTTGTCGCCGTCCGGAAGTTCCTTAAAAAATACCCTGCTTTTACTTTTGAGTCTGGCCAGAGAGTAAAGAGTATAATAATTATTATTAACAATATGAAAGGGGAATTGCGTCTGAATGTGTGCGACGAGCAGTTTGGTTTTTAGAATATAAATTCAATTCTTGTTTCAAACACGTTTTAAAAACTTAGAAAACCGATTTGGCATTTTTAAGTATGGAGAAATTAATTCGAGTGTCAATTGAGACTGACCTAGCTGGAATTTGTATAAAAAAGAGGAAGGCAGATGGGACTTTTGGCTCAAGCCAAGGGTTACCCTACCCTACGAAATAGTGGTGAACCATAGCTAATTTATAGAAGATTGGAGGATTATTGTAATAAATTGTTATTTTGGCTTCCAGGAACTAAATGTTGATAATTTACCTCAGCCAAGTCCGAGTGCACCTGTGACTGCTGCTGTACACCAAGTAATTGCAATTCGTTTATTTAAAAGTGTAGCTAAACTAAAGTCTAAAAAAGTCAAGTATAATTTGCACTTGTTTATTCCAGACTCCGTATAAAAAAGAATTGATTGCTCAGCCCTTGGACGGTGTTTTTCAGATTCATACCACTCGGGATTTAAATAATCATTGGGCCAACCCTGCCAAAACGATTGAAAGGGATGCAAATGGAAATTTTTGTCAAGGTTCAAAACGTGGTAAGACGATTGTTACCTTAAATTCTTATCTTTTAATGCATGCATTAATACGTTGTTTTTATTTTTATAGCAGGTCCTGTTCGAAAAGCAATTCTACATGCTGTTTTGCCTAGAGTTGGGAAGCTCCCAAAGGACAAACTCGAAGAAAAGGATTGCGCTGAACTGGTCAAACTCGCAACCGAGAATGATCCAGCTGGATTTCAATTAGTGAGAGGTCAAGAAGAAAAGACTGAAATTTTGAATGGGAAGACTAAGGTCAAAAAAGCTGTGAATGAGGGTCGGCTGGTCGTCCACACCGAAACCAAAACCCTTTGTCTTCGGTCTCCCCATAACCGCTCTTACTCCTGCCATATTCTACCTGACACTTTACTGAACCATCAGGCATTTTGTAAAGAACCTGGCAAGTGGAACTAATCTGCAACTTTATTAACCACGGTGAAATTGTGGGCGTGAAACATCATTTCCTCTAGATTGTTTATCAGACAACTGTACAACCCTCAGCAATCCATGGTGCAAAAACCATGTGGGTCCTAAAGTTTTTGGAGTTGGTGAGTGCTGGGTGGACGGGGAAGAAGAAGGGTCGATCTTTTCATGTGTTTTCTCGTATGGACAAGAAGAAGTGGCATCAGAGGAAAGGAAACGTGAGCTTTTCAATAAATTCATGACGAAGGGTAGAAAAGTATTTATTAGGACTGATGGGGAACACACTATTGAGGAAAAAATATTTTCTCCAACCCAGAAGACGCCGAAGCATATTTAGGACTTCTTCAGGTAAAAACCTTTCTTTCAATCCTCATTCCTTTCTTAAGCATGCATATAATAATAATTTCTGTTATCTTTTGTCAGACCATCAGACTCTTCGCCAAGATTGGAGGTGACAAGTGTAAGGGTAAGACCTATAAAATTCTCAACACAAGGTCAATTCTATCCTTTAAAATGGAGGAACAAATGGATGCTCGTCTCCAAACGAAATACGGACTCAAGTTAACCTGCAAATCAACAACAATTGAGCATCATTTGCCTCCAGAACTAGGTCGACTGACTCGACCGAATGAGAAGCCCTTGGATGGAGAGGGTAATATTTACTTCCAGTGGGATTCTAATGTGAATTATAGTGGAATCAAAATTGGTACCGGCCCTATACACTCCTACAAAACAAGGAATACTACCGTCGGTCGGTACGAAGAAAGAGAGCAAAAGAAATTGATCTTAACATCAATCGTCATCAACTCATGTGAGAAACTGTCCCTCACGGAAGAAGTGGTAAATTTTTCCAATTTTGTCGCTCACTTGTTCAAAGTTCCCAATCCTCTTTCAAAACAAGATTTCATTTGTCTTGACAAAAGAGTTTGCACGGCTTCAATCGTTGAAAATTTGGAACTGGTCAAGGCTTTCTGTCAGTGTTTTTTAAACGTAGACGTTGACTTAGTCAATGTCTAAATGTGTCTAAGCATCATTTCTTGTAAATTGTAGAACAAAACCAACTTTTATTGGTACTGCTACTATTAAAGTAGTTGCCATTCTCGACACAGTATACAATTATACATCTTTTAAGTAAAATAATATTCGGGTCTAAAAAACAGTACTGCTTATGCAATTGAGTATACAAAATTGAGTTATTTTGGAGGGTGTAGAGGGTGGAGGGTATACAGCTTACCGGTAGTTCAATGTCGAAAACACCCGAAGTCGCCATCACTATTCACTGGAAGATTTGAAAGCTAAAATTTAGAAATAATAAAATTAACACAACAGGTTTATTTTACATTGAGCACATGTGTCCACAAATGTGCAGTCTTTGTCTGGTGTAAATTATCACTATTTATTTAATAAATAAATATTAGCAAAAGAACACAAATTGAAGTTTCCCAACCAAATCAAGGTCCATTCAAGCTAACATGTTGTATCACGTTGTTATCGTGTATTTACACAAGTCGCCATCATCGCTCAGACAGAGTTAGTTTACCTGATAGGTTGAAGTGCTTCCAAAATTCTCAGTTCAGTTAAAAACACTATCGCAGTACACTAATCAGTACATAATTGTCGGCGAAGTTGCGTGCACGTTCATTTGCAGTGCAATGCACTCGTTTCTAAAGTCAGCTCACATGTTGAACAGCTAAAAAGCTGTCTTTATCCCAAGGTTTACAGCTTGCACAGACTATACTGACTACTGAAAATGAAAAAAATCCCTGAAATGTATGTATTCCTATTTATAATCTTGTCCTATTCAAATCAAAATTTATGGATCTTTTAGTAGTTTCGAATTGTTTACCAAATCTTCAGGCGATCCAGTGCAAATTCTTACTTCCGCCCCCAACCAAACTCAATGTGAGTATGTCCACCAAAGCACAATTCTCAACTACAAAGCTATTTGAACCGATAATCCTACTCATGACGTTCAAAATAGTCAAATCAATACTGATATTCTTACTAAAATTGCGTATTTGCCTGCACATCAAACCATGCTCCCGTCGACCACGCCACAAGACCAAAACAAACCAAAACTTTTCCAAGGATCCTTCGGTTCGGGTTTCCCATGACGCATGCTTTCACTTATTACAAATACTACGTCCCGAGTATATTTTTTTCGGGAGCGTGCGAATTGCGAAAATAGCATTGCATTCGGTTCGATGCCCGTCTGCTTCCTTCTTCCCCCGCACTCACTACTACTATGTGTACCGGAAGCCCACACAAATACCACCCACCCCTGACCTTACCCTCAAAAACTCAATAAATGTACAAATGAAAAATGTTCACTCACCTCAAAACATTATCCAACATGTAAAAAATATGGCAAGACTGACTTGACTCTCACTCCTTGACGTCGTGGTAGAAGACAGACAGACTTTCCAATTTCACAATCACAACTTTGCAAGCATTACACTATACTATACAGACTACACTGGAATGAACATTTGCAATGCCAGATAAAACCCCCCATTTGTAATCTGCGGGATCCACGCTCTCAGACATTAGGCACACAGACACCTGACTCCATGTTCAAGACATTCGTATTTCACCAGCAACGAACTCGACCTCTTGACAATTTATTCCCATTTACTATCAAGTCGCTCAAGTTATAATAGCTGGAGCATTTCTATTTTATTCTGGAGCATGGACAACATGAATTCATGAATGAGTAGAAGCATGCGGCGGCTGGAGCCACTGGAGCGCGAGCGGGGCATGCATTTTGCAACGAAAAGACCATGAGAGTGCAAAAAAATCAATACAATAAAAGCGGGCCACGCACGGCCACGCCGGATATATGCCATGCCATGTGGTGCGAATTTGCTGGCTAGTTAAATATAAATGCCACCAAGGTTTGACATTGAAAAGACCAGCTTCTAGAGCTTTCATTTCTGGATACTTAGATTGAGGCGCATCCATATGCACGTATTACGCCGTTGAATTTAATTAGGCTTCCATGCATCACAATAATATAATTTAACACGTCCGCGTCTGGTCCAATTCCTGAGTTTGTCACGAGAAATTGATGTTCCTGCAATTAGTTAACAATGTGTGAATAAATGTCAATCATTTATTTGTGTTTCAGGTAATTTGAAACACAAGGATAGCAGACAGTCAGAAACAAACTATTACAGCATATAAAACATTCATTGAAATAATAAAACTAAATAACAAGTTAAATTCCGTCATTGCTTGCTACATTTTCATGAGATTATGCTTTGCAAATTTCTTCATAGGAAAGCATGCATTATACATTACGGACGAAAAAAGCACCACAACTGCACCAGAGAGGGGAGAAGATGAATGATGATAAACGATTGCTATTTACAAAATTCTCCAACAATATTGTCATAATCTTTTAGCCACAGATTCTTTGATGCACGATGACATACTTCGGTTTCCTTTTACTATTCACTGGGAAATTTGCGCTGGGCCGCTGGGCTCAATATAATTCAAGTTACACCGAGGAACTTACAATTGCAGTTAACACAGACGAGAAATTCGAAACCACTGGGCAAATCTTAAATAACTTACTAGTGTCTATATTTTTGTTGTAATGGATTCTGACATAAAATACCAACTATTCTTCGTGCTCTGTTTTAAATTTATAATAAAAACAACCTAATTAAGTCGTAGACTCTCGTCATCGTCAGTTTCAGGCTCTGTATCTACTGCCGAATCTAATGAAATTAACTCATCCTTGCTGTTCAATTCAAAATCAGTTGGGCTTGAAAGCTCGTCCGCACTTGCACTGTCAACCTCCGTTTCAACACGTTGAAAGCTTCCAGCATTGCATTGCTCAATAGCTTTCCGCAGCTGAAATTTTCAAATTTTGGTTAATTTATAAATGGTATTACACGTGATTTGTAAATTATAAAATTGGTAAAATCTGGCTACCTCTTTCATAGCTACTACTCCTATTAACTTTCCAGTGGCGGTCACATAAGCATGAGTTATCCCCAAAAGAGAAAAGAGAGAATGAACCTGTAATGATGAAATAGAAAATAAAAAATCATTAACTATCAAATACAACGAGTCAATCGTAACCCATCAACCTTGAGAAGTGTTGTTTTTGCAACTAATTGAAATGGAGCCGCATCAATGTGGCACCGCGAAAAATTTACAGGACGACTCATTTCTTCCTCCTCCCACGCTTTTTGCTCTTCTGGAGACATGTCAATAACACGCTCTCTTGGCTGTGGTAAGAAAGAAATACATAAGAATCAATTTCCACACATCCATTTGAATCAGTTTTTAGCGTCCCCAATTTCAGCTCACCAGTTGAACAGACTTCTTAGGAAGAGTAGGTTGAGTTTTAGTACTGGGCTCAGCTTCTGGCTCCTTTCCGGCTTCCAGATCTGGAGACGCATCTTGAAGGGTAGATGATTTTTGGAATATTGTGTGAAAAGCACTAGCAAAAACGAAACAAACTGATTAGGCAGGGGGCCTTTATTGGCATTGGCTTATTTACGCTCTCTCACCTCCGCAAGGGACTCATTTCTGCTCCTGTGACAGTTGTGTAGTGAGTTCTAAAGGCACTTGGAAGTTGGCCAAAGTTATGTAGAGAAAATGAATTTGTTTTCTTCAAAATTGATTTCTTGGGCATACTATCCAGGTTCGGAGATAAAAGAGAAGTGGAACCTCCCACCTGTCCAGAAGTTAAATTTTGAATTCATTCAAAGTAAGGTGCAAAATGTGTGAACTTAATAGCATACCGTCGGAGTATCGGGACTTCTTTCACCAAGTTGGTCATTTGATTGGACAGATGGCGAAGAATCTGCTTGAGACATGACAATTGTTGGCACTGGAAAAACTTCGAACCGAGATGGTCGTCTTTGTTGCATCTCCACAAATTGTTTTCTCTCCAATTCTTCTTTAGCCCGAGCAACTACTTCGCGATGCCATTTCGCGGCGGCTTGAATTCGTCTCTCGCGACCAATATGGCGCTCTATCGCTTTAATCAAATGTTGCCGAGGAATCGAACCCAACAGTATCATATTATCTGGTTTATCCACAAGAGGAAAAGACGCCAAATTCTTATCCGCCTTCAATATTGACTTCAAAGATTTGTAGCACATTCCATACCAAATGTACTTCACATCTCTAACCATAAAATCACGAACAGTTATATCGTAGGCTCCAGCTGTTCAGACAAACGGCAATTTAAGAGTTAAAGCTGAAGTAAAATTAATATATTTTATGAATGAATAGATCCGTTATGTTACCTGAGCTGGAAGGAATAAAATCCGGCAGATACGGCAACTTCTTTATCATTGAAATGGAATCAAAAAGTGAGGGCTGGAGTAGTCCGGCTACTGCGTTTGCTATAAGAACGGCTATCATAACTGGAATGATGTAAGTAATTTGGCCAGTCATCTCGGACACTAAATGCACGCAAACCCAAATTAGTCACAACTTCCACAATCGTTTCAAAAAATAAAGACTTGCCTATGACTGCAATTGAAATTGTTCGGGTCACGGCACCTAAAATTGGGAGAATTGCACATTAACGATTAGTCTTTAATACAGTGTTCCAGTTAATTGCAAATTTTACATTACCTGACACTGCTGCAGCACCCACGACAGCATAACCACCTGCAAATGTAATTTAAATTGTTAATTTTTTTAAATAGCAGAGGCAGATACCGTATTTTTGTCGAACCTGGCACAATTGGCCAATTATCACCGGAAAATGTTACACCTTGAGGAAACGCGAAATACATAAGCTGAAAAAGTAAAAAAAGGAGGTTGATAAACAACTTAGTACCGGTAAAAACAGAGGTATTCTACACGCGGTTTAGAGACATTTTGAAAGTAACACTGCGCGGAATTACATTTATACGATCGTTCAGTTTGGAAGTTGAAGAAAGACAGGAGAAACGGGAAAGAGTTTAACTTAGCTAATCTGGACATGCCTATCTCGTAGGATTACATAGGGTTACAGCAACAATTGCATAAATTGTGTAACATATTTATTTGTAACTTTATGAAATGTTACTAACTTCTCCAACAATCCTTCCGAGCCCAGCTCCCATTTTGAATACAGGTACAAAATTTCCAGACGGCACTGGTAAGGTAGAGGCAACAATTGATAGGACAAACTATTTGAATATCACTGAATTATAATTTGTCAATGAACTTACAAATGTGTGTTGTGTATTGGAGCTTACCGTGAAAATTACAAATAAAGTGAGGTTGACAAGGCTATGGGTGTGCGGGTTTTCCCAATGCTTAACAATGGTACTCTCTTGAACCGTGAAGTTTTCTTTCATCCATGAGAAATTGGAGAAAAGAGTGACGACCTGAAAGTGTTTACAACGTTTTTCATAACTCTGAAATTTGAGAAGAATAAGTCGCAACATCTACAAACTCAAAATAAACTGACGCAATTCAAATCAACTCCAATAACACCCGGCAAACAAAATAAAGTCAAAAGCAAGTGCAAGCATAAAATCCAAACGCAATTTTTAATCCAAAATAAAAGGAAGCATTAATGTCAAAACGACAAAAAAGTTAAACTCAACAGAAAATTGTCACTTCATAGAACCCCTTGCATACCCCAATATGGAGGAAAAGTTAAATGGCCAGTTGATTTCCTCAGCAGGTGATACTATGAAGAAATCTTCTTCTTGAAAGGCCAAGCCAATCAACACTAAATCGCATGAACCATTTCTTAATGCTTATAATTATTAAATGTAATTGATGACACTAACTGACCCGAGACCACCAATTGGAAAACTGACCTGATCATGAGTAGTAAGTTGCCCAGCGATGAACTGTCCAAATCCAAGTGGAAAGTTGAGAGAGGCAATCATCCAGGATATGATGCACGGGTATATAAACCGGCTAAATTCATTAGTCAAAATAAATTTAATGTCCTTGGCGTTTCATTTTTGTGCAGTGTAACGTTACTTTTGTTGAAGGAAAGCATTCAGACGCTTGTTTCCTCGCATCCACAAGACATAATGGCGATGGACCAAAACAAACAGGGCGCCAATAAGACCAGATAAGACACTAGAAAAATCCAATTCTTAGACATAACTATTCATTAATTGTTAAGTTTTAAAAATAATTACCCAATTAATCCAAAAACAAAAAGTTCCTGAGGGTCATATGGAAAGTCATTTCCCAATGTTGTTTTGAATACTGGTTTAATTGTGTCATGACCTGATTCAAACAAAATTATCAATATTTTATGATTTAGGAGTATTCCTTATAAAACGTTACCTTGAAACCAAACCGCCAGGAGTCGAAAAAATGTGGCACCACAAGCTGCTGCAAAGAATCCTCTCCAATAATTTCGTACTGCAAAATAAACCGCAGTTACTTCAATACTGAAAAGGACCCCTCCAACGGGGGCTGCAAAACAACATGCAACCCCCACTGCACAAGCAGCAGCCAGCATTTCAGTGCTTCTGGATTCGTTCTCGTAAATCCCGTGAAATGACTGGAGTTTTGATAGAAGTGTAGAGACCATTGACGCAATGTGAACAAATGGACCCTGGAAAACTCTTAACATTAACATAATTGTTGAAATTTCAAAAGCAATCAGTGATGCTCCTAATTACCTCTTTGCCCAGAGGCATGCCACTCCCCAACGATGCTGTCAACCCGACGCATTTCGCAAATAACGTGCGGAAGGTTAAATATTCTTTGAGCGTAACTCCCCGGAGGATTGTCTTCATTTCCGGAATTCCCGATCCTTCATATATGCACAGAAAGTGGGTTAACAAAATTATTTCTAAAGATTCACATACATAAAATTTGCAGAAAAATTAAACAATTGCAAAATCATACGCACCGATTGCTTGAGGAGCAATTATATGAACAAATCCGGCGGAAAATAACACCAAACATACCGGTAAAATAATCCAAGCGAAATACTGCAAAACTATGTGGTAATCCAAGTCCTTATACAACCAAATTCGAGCTGTTTAAAAAAAAGGCATTTTCAGATTTTGATAAATCTTTTTCAGCATTCTAATCCGTAATTGCAATGAAAGCAAACCTTACCCTGATTGCAAACTCCAATTCCCCAATCCATAATGAAACTAATAATTGCCATTAATATTCCTAATATAGCTAAAAACACCCAGTCCTCCCCAAGCCTCGCAAATGTATGTTGCCATATGAAGGAAAACCCTCTCATAAAAATTTTCAAATAGCGGCTCCGATTTGAGTATTCTTTTCGGAATTCTTGTTGTCTTACTTTTTCTGCTCTCCTTCGTCTTCTTTCGAGGATTTTCAGCCTCTTTGCTTCTGCCTTAGCATAATGACTCAAATCACTGGTGTATCGTCCATACATCTAAATACAAAAAAATTATTTGCACAACTATCTCATAAAATCCAACTTCTCATTGAACAAAGTTGAACAACACTGGGCGGAATAAATGTCAACTGACTAGAAAAATAATAGGTATTACTTGACAGCAAGCCCACAAGAGCGAGTAAAATAGAAAATTGAATATACGGGAGCAGACAGAATGAACGGACGGGAGAAGTAGAATTATTCAGGGAAACACTAAATTAAGTTATACAAGTTCAAATTTTTACAGACATTTAGTAATCGCGGAATCCATGATTCCTGCTGTGCAGTACTGAACGGTCGTCGCTTTTCTTCCGGGAAAAATATATTCTCTTCCATTATTGCGTGCGAGTTTCACAATAGAAGGAATAGAAACCTGCATTATGCATAATTATATTAGAAACACGAAAAAACACATTGTACTAGTTACGTAATTATTTCAGATTCAACCTAAGCCCGACATTACTTGTGGGAGCCGTATTGTCCAAAAGTATTATCTTGCGACCAGAAAATGATGAATTTACTCCTAAAATGAAAGATGGAGTTCTGACTCTGACTTCGACTAACTAGGCTTCGGATAACCTAGTTACCTACACATGCCAACTACTGAGACTTATTCTGACAGTTAGTCTGTTTAGCCTGGCAGAGAATAAGACATTTTTGCTTCAATTTAAAGAAATAGGAAATACTAAAACCAAACGATCCGTGTAGCTGCAAAACAATTTTACAGCCAATTTATACAAGCGTTGAGTGCCACCGACACCGAGCCATGTTTCCGTGTGGCATGTGGACGCCATTAATGATGCAATGTCTGAATTGCCAATACATTTAAGTGCCTGCCGTATTCAAAAAGTATGACAGAATTTCAGTGCAGTTTCTAATTTGCTCAACATATAGCAAAGAAATTAGCTAAATAAAGCAAGGAGATCAAGATAGTAATTTTAAACCCAAAATAAATCCCATTTCTTTATCCTTATTAAATTCCTTAAATTCTTAAGATCCTAAATTTGATTGTCCATCAAGATTTTCGCATGGCTCATAACTGGTAATTAATGGTTCAGTGTGCGTGTGCCTGACTGAGCTGTAAATTTGCAATGGAGATAAGAAGCTATTTAAGTTATGAGTTTTAGTGCAGTCTTGGAGCAATTTTAGAAGTGTGGACAAGTGGCAGATCGTGCAGACGAAGTCTGAACCCTGAATTAATGCACTGCAGCAAAGTATGATGAGTATATTAGTAGTAGTGGTACCTGTAACCTACTCACAAAAGTAACTTAATCCACGTCAGGTGAAACGGCGAGAAAATAACAAATTCCTTGGGTAACAGGTGAAAAAAATCACACAGACGAAGTTAATTAAACTATTAATCCATGGTCCATGCTGTATCGTGTATCCTCACCTGACCTGTCGTTGAGAGGAATGTACTTTGGTGACATTAATAAATCATTCCACAATCCACACAATCCACAAAACCTGACTGTTTGCTAAATAATGTCAACATATTATGGCTTATCAAGTTTATCCACTTGATCCCGGAATTATTTGTATTCTAGCAATTAGATTATTAAACTGGATTCAAGTGTAATTTGTCATCAACGTTTGTCCGATTGATTAACCAATCCTTGAGTAGAATGAGCTGATTGATAAATTAATGAACTCAACGAGGTACATCATTTGCACAAAACAACTTTTAACCAGCGACTGGGGTTAATGAAGCTTTTCGAGCGCGAGTTTGAACTATATTTTTAAGTGTGTTCAAATTCTAGAGTTTTTTAAACACTACAAAATTTGCAAAATTCCGCCCAGTATTGCGTATGAAGTGAGAAATTGAAATTGCAAAGCCATACCAAAGTGTGCTGGTATCCTAATTCTGAATTTTCAGCTGCTTTGGATGACTTCTTTCCAGCTCCTTGCGGAGGAACTTCCTCCCCTCCACTATCATTTCCAGGCGCTGAACTCATTTTCTCAATTGAAGTAATTAATTACATTTACATTGGAATTTCAAAATCCATAATCCAAAAATGTGGTTAGACTCGTGGTTAGACTACATTCCTTTTGGCTGATCCATTCTTGCCTTGGATATTTTCATTTGATCACGCAAACTGAAACAAAATGTAAAAAAAAATATTGAACCGTGTTAGTCGGCTTGGCTGTAGTTAGAATGATTAAAACGGGATGAATATTGGATGCATAAGCAAAGATCAAAACCTCCACATTAACAAATTATCTATCAGTGCTTATCTAATAGAGTCACAGCAGGACACTCGGAACACACACACAGCACAGTTTAAGTATATCATTTACTCTGCGTATTTTGAATTGCCAAACAAAATGTCAACTGGACAAATTTTCCATACCTCAACTCTTAATTGCACATGGATTTAACACAGACCCAGAGTACCCAATCTAGTTTAACTCTTCAGCGTAATCCAAAGCAATCCAACCGAATAACATTGAACTTTTGCACAAATTTGACAAACACAGAAAACTAGTGTTGACTTTAACTTAACAAATGCTGAAACGGAAGGGCCTGAGCCTGAACACAGAATTATTATTTCAAGTCCGTGCCCCAACCGGAAAGAAAAGAAAAACACACTTTTTTTTATTAAATTCTTGCCATGCCGTACGCACAAGGCACAACACAAAACCACACATAAAACCATGAACACCATGTACTTACCGGCTAGAACTAGAAGCAAATCTAATCTTTAAATGTGCAAAGATATTTACACCAAGAGTCAATGCTGTGAATCAATTTTCATGCCTTACACTCAAATTTATCCTGCAAGGCCTTGTTGGGGACCTTGCGGCAATGCAAACTCAACGAAATATTCTTAAAAAAAATTATGAAAAAACGGAATGCAGAAATTGGATTCACCTTCAAAAAATTTAGCATCCACCGCACCGGCTGAACACAATACACAATGCCTTAGATTATATACAGTAGTCAGAGGAAATACAGTCAAATATTCCTTGAGTCTACTGCTAAAATTTCACTTTGAGTGGTCAAGTGATGACGGAGAGCAGAAAATGAAAACAAGACGTCGGAATTCCTTCAGTTGAAGAACCCAAAGGAAAGAACGCGAGTTGAAGGGAAAAGGGACGTGTGTAATGTAAGTGTAATAATGAAAACAGTTCACCTGAAGGCATACTGAAAATTCATTACGCTCACTTATGCAACAATGCTGGTAACACGCATGGCTCTATCCACACACCTCAGGCAAAGCACCTCTTCTCTGGAACTTAAATATTCAGCTCCTATTAATTAGTATGCAGCTCGCACGTTGACAAATAACTCAATAAAACATTGAGCAGGTGGATTTTATACGTAACGAACACACTGTGAGTACAGATACATTACAGTATTAGTCTGGAGCAGTGGTAATTAAGTCCTCAACATTAACAATATTGCACGAAAAGGGCTATAATCAATTTCCAGTTTTCAGATTATCAATTCAGCTCATCAAATTTAAATTTGTTAAAAGGACAGAATGGAATTTTAACTAAATTTGCGTCCAGGATTAATGTAGAATCTTAATTAAATTCAGATATTAGTTATTTCAGACAATCTAGAATGGCTACGGCTAGGAAACGCTTAGTGNGACAGAATGGAATTTTAACTAAATTTGCGTCCAGGATTAATGTAGAATCTTAATTAAATTCAGATATTAGTTATTTCAGACAATCTAGAATGGCTACGGCTAGGAAACGCTTAGTGGATACTAACTTGCTATTAATTTGATTCGTTCCCCTTGAAATCCAGTTAGCCTAAAGCTAATTGCCGCGATGCACGGTTTCCGAATAAATGTTCCCGTCACTCGACTCCTGTGCTGAACCACTTTAAACAAATATACTCAGACAAGGGCGATTTACTTTCAGTCAATTAAACTCAAAATAATTGTTTTTGATTCCTGCATGCGTGGTTTCACAAGGCTGGGAAGTTAATGATCAATTTACCGTATATTGCATTATGTAAATCCACACTTCACTCCAGCGTTAAAAATAAGCTGATAAAACCAGATCATATGGGCTAAATTGGTATTAAATTGAAATAAAATTAGTCAGTTAATTCCGGGCGGTGAAACAGTGACTAGTTGGCTTTGGATTAAGACTGTAAGTGCAAACACTCATGATAATTTGCAGTTGTATTGTGCCGAAACAGAGCCTCTGCGTCACAACAGCAATAAACATCAATGCTCCCGTGCCTGATAATTTCTAGCATCTATCATTCGAGGTTTATGATTGCGAAACGACCTTGCCTTAATTACTCTCTTCGCTTTTTTATAGTTATCACAAATACTTGTAATCGAAAACTGTTGTTTTCCCCACTTGTGGTTAAAGGGATAAATGGACAAAAATAGAATACGAAATAACAGAAATGGAAAGCATGAGTGAGTTCTATTTGCAATGGTAGCTAATAGCAGAATTCCAACCAGATTTATCCCAGTGTACACCCTTCTTGCCATACAGTTCTAGAAGATGGTACACGATCCCTAATAGAATCTCTCCTTTACTCAAAACATGACGAGATGACCACGCCAAAGGAATAATATAAGTTAACAAAACAAGTTGAAAAGCTCGGAGTTTTTTCTTCCAATGCGCAATGATATTGACTTATTTCGCATCATCATTGTCATTGAAGATTTGAAGTACACTGGTATTTTCCAGAGAGGGAATGCAGTTACCACTAGCACACAGTAATCATCTGTAAGGTAGGCCAGACGAGTGATCGTACATGTATAAACCCCCATTCACTCACTTCCCCTTTTTTAGTTCAATTGAAGGTGCACTTTTTCCAATACTGAAGCCGGACTGGACACATCTGGTTCTTTGCCATCCGCTTTGCCAATTTGCTAAAGCTGGAAGCAAAAAGAAAAAGTAATGGGAGAACAAACAATGCTTGGTTAGACGGATGTAACCGAGGTGCAAAAAGTTGCAAATAAGTTCAAGTGCGAACTGGATCCTAAGTATCTTGTTAATTTCATTTTAACAATGATGAAACAGCAGCCTCAACCTTGCTAAACTAAAAATAAGCCTGTCTTCAAATTAGCTGCCCACACGATCATGCGTACCGCAAACCAAGTAGAATGCATTCACAGCAATGCAACAACAGCGTCTTAAGCATCGGAATTGACGAACTAGTCCAACTAATCCACTGCTACATTGAGAATATGGGAATGATTTTTAAGCTCAACAAGAAGGGGCAAGGTCGGTCACTTCAAAATTATTGGATAGACAGCCAGTAATTACAAATCTGTTTTTCCCAGTAAATAATTATAAAAATTAAAATAGCGAAGAGATGAGTCAGTCAGCGTCGCGTCTCGGGTTCTGCGTCTGCCTAGAGGTTTTGTTTATACATGATTGGCAGACTGTCACTTTCTCGATTTAAGGAGAGGCTACTTTGACAGCTAATAAAAATGTGATGCCTGCAAATTTTACTCCACTAACTAAGAACTCAGGAAGGAGTACAATGTGGTACTATTCACAACTCCAACGTTCCAGAACTCAGGAGAAATACTTGCGAAATTGCAGATTAGTGATCACAGTTTTCAAATTAGATAAACAAAAAACTTGTTTGCTGGATTACAAAACTTCTTTCTCAGGATTCTTCTAGGAACGCACGCCGGTTTTCAATATTGCAATTATTTTTCTAATCTAAACTATTTACTAATTTCTAATCAGTCCATATTAATTCATAATTAGTAACGTCAGTCATTACTGCACGTTATCCCAGTATCACTTTAAGATTCATGCTGTTGGCTGACTAGGCTGACTATGTTTGTCATTAAATAGAAATCAAAGTATAAGCGTTGTGCATATGTTGCGTCGGATAGACACTCTAACCTTAAATACTCATTTAACACGCATTCATTGTAATTAAAATAGAGAATTTGATTTACCGTTGACCGTAAGAAATCACTTGACCAACTTGACTGCCGATTGCTCTGCTGTCTGCTATTGTTCTTCAATACTTTCCATAACCGTCGGGCTTACGTAACCCAACAGCATTTCCAATAATAAACAACAGACGACATTGTTAATATTTCAACTCTGCACGGCACGGCGTTATTGCTGCTAAATTCAATGTTAAGTTTGACCCGACCACCCGAACCCCACCACTACTGCACTGTCCCCGTTATGCTGCAAACAAAACATTCATTAGAAAAATTATGAGTAAAGCACGGACTGGGACTCAAAAATAATTGGGTATAAAGTTTCTTCAAGACAATTCACGTTTCATGTCTTGTATGCCAAGCCAAGTCAGTATGTTTTAACCTATTTAAACTTGAAAAACAACAACACCACCGCACCGGCCTGCACTCTGCACAGGAACAGAATCTGTGGGCCACTGTAGGGCCCGCTTATCGTCTCGTGTGGTGTGCTTCGTTTCAAATGCGCGGACTTCGCGGGGATTCATTTGTTATTAATTTTTCTGGCCCATCGCCCACCTGCACTTCAAAAATATCCGAAGAAGGCGGATCGAGGTTTTAAGGTGTAGGCAGTAAGAAATCAATTCAGTTTATTTTTCCACCAAAAATCTCGACAGATTTACTTGTAGCTTTAGCTTATCCTCCTGAGACTAGTGAAATTTCGCTGCGATTTAGGATTCGTGTATTTTTTAAAATGAATGGTTAATTCAATTCGCTGCCAGTAGTATTTTGAGAAGGAAAGGAAATCTTGTTCTAACATCAACCCCTGTGCTACTGGCTGCCAAATTACTCCATTCGATTCTATAATTTGATTGTCAACGAGCACAAGGTTGAGGAGGTATGTAATTCACCTTAATGTTTGACCTAAAGTAGCAGAGTTTCTGCTAGTGGGAGGTAGATTCACTCATTAGCTTAGCTTTAGAAATTATGAATTTTGAGTTATACAACTCGCAAGACTAGACGACTTTGAGGGATAATGATTCTGTATCTTTGTAACTGGTGTGGGGTGTACTGGGTCAATTACTCGATACTAGCAATAACTAAAATTTAAAAAGTGCATTTAACCGTGCCATTTTGGCAACAGAACAGCGGTACTGCCAATGAATTTGGGGTTTTCTCTTAGTTTGCACAGCTGCACCGGTGGAAGAAATAAAGTAAATTTTTTTGATATACTTGTGATAAGATAGGAGTAGCAACAGTTTTTATGTGGATTTAAAAAAGTAATCTGGAAATACTATTTTGCTTAGATTTACGGTTAATGGAAGACAATGTAGGTCAACAATTAAATTCTTTGCTGTTCTACCCTTTAGTAAAGGCAACAGATGGCTAGTCAAATTTCTTGTCCATTCTTCTCAGCAGCCCTGGAGTTATTCGACCTTCCGGAAAGCAGCTGGTCAGTGCTGAAAATGTAATGCTACTTGGGTTCTGCTGTCAAGTAAGTATGCCATGATAATATTGTCAACGTTAATGCGGTCGATAAGTTATTCTAACTTTGATTTAACAGTCTAAACCAAGTTAATTGCTGTTTTTCATTATATCCGCTTTTATAGCCTCAGAATTGCACGGCTGGTTTTTTGGTCCTGTATTATTTGTATGCTTTTTTGGCTTTCCGGCATACGCCCTTCCGCCCTTTTTTCAGCAATATTGTAAGAACTGCAAGCACTTTAATTGTTCTTTTATGTTATTGGCATGATTGGAGCTTGCTTTCTACATGTACTTGCATGACGCCGTTGCAATTATAAATAATGATAAAGAACCTTTTTTATGTCGCGTGGGCCGGACTTCTTCAAAATGAAACGGAAATTTCAAGGGCTGACTTGACTGACTATAGATTAGCGTTTGGAACCGAGTGCATTCTGTCCGGCCGATTGCTTCCAAATATCTTTTCATAACTTTATGAGCTGTAACAATAGAAATCTTTGAGTTTTGCTAAATACATCGCAATTTCTGGTACGATAACTAGTCACAGGTGCTCTTCTTTTTTCCTTACTGATATCAAGTGTCTGTATGATTTGCAAAGCCAGTAACTAATAACATGAATGCAAACAGCGTGCTTCATTTTTGATTTGGACTTGGTGACACGACACACCCCATTTAGCGAACGCTTCACTAAGCATACATTCAAATTCACGATCTAAACTACAGGACGGAACGAAATCCTGTGAATAGTCCATGCGGTCCAAAGAATTCTTCCGTGACTATTGCATTGCTACTTTAATTGAGCAAATGGATAATTTGGCTTTTGACTCCATGCCATTGTGGATTGCAATGAAATGTACAATAATGCATCCTCAATTCCTAAATGTGTCACCTTTTTTGGGCTTCCATTTCAATTTCTATAGACAGACATCACTGCACTGTTGGAAAGCAATGTGTCAGTATAGGAATAGAATCCGTCGGGAGAGAAAACTGGCTAGTGTTACGCATACATCCAGACTCCGCTACGGATTTTATTTATTTGAAACCTGGTCATACACACATGTATTGAGAACAAATCAATTTGAGTTTATATCGTAGAGTTCAATTGTATTTGTTTTGCTATCGTCTTACATTCAGTTCAGTTCATATTCATTCGTACACTTACGCACGGTGTGCTCGAGGCGTCATATCTATCAATTTCGGATTTTTGTTTATTTTATTGGTGCGTATGATACGTAGCTCCTAAGCCAAGAGTTTACCAATTATGTTCAACGTTATTCCGAATGTGTTCTTTCTTCTTGAATTTTTCCGGTGCTGTCTTATTGAATTGCATGTTGCATGGCTAAGATCAAGCCAAAGAGGAGTGACAAAATGAAATCAGACGACGAAAAATTTATTTTCACGTGATTTATAGACTTTTTGCGAGGAAGTGATTGTTAAAAAGAAGTTGTGTGGAACCATACTGTGCAGTGTAGTGAGAGAGCTTAGATTGTTGCACCCGACCCATTTAAACTGGATTAGAATCTACCACATTGGAGATTATTAGAATATTAATGGAAAGGACTTATACATTCCAGACTTTGCAAAGATGGTTGTCACAAACGGCGAGATTGACGGACTATTAATTACCTGACAGATAGAATTACTTCAATCTTAAAGCCCGATTGCATGAGCCGCATGATTAGGCACAGCTGCTCGTAAGTCGTAACTTGTCTCCTACTCCAATTACATTGCACGTCTACTAGTATCGTTAGCGGTTGGTTCGGTTCAACACTCACATTTCCGGAGTATTGTTTTATTTTTTTATTGTTTGTATCGAAACTTAATGCAAACCTCTCTTGTTTGTGACCTTAATCGAACCCTGGCCAAATTTTAGTTAACAAATATAATTTGTCCTCTTCAGTTGTGATTGCATTCTTGCAACAGAATATGTTGCAATTTTGATATTATCTGGCCAAGACACGTTACTGAAACTTTCTCAGGTTTGAAAACTAGACAATATCTTGCAGCATCACATCGTCCAAGTGCCATCATGGGCTCACACTCGTCATCTGAGTCACTCCAGCTATCATGGAATTGTTCGGTGCTAAACTGGATTGTAGTTTGAAGTTTAATATCACAGTCAGTCAGTACGAACCCGACCTAGCATTGGTGAAATTAAATTGTAAATATTGGACATGCTGATGCATAAACAAGAGTGCTTGTGTAAATTGTTCGTAATCCGAAGTGTCATTTAAATGAGTAGTCTTCTCTTACGCCACAGTTCCACTGAAATTTTAAAGTAAATCGAGTCTGAAAATTTAACATTGGAGATGACGGTGTCGTTGGGCGGACATAAAAACGGGACGAATGGAAGGCTGGGCAAAAGCTTTGTAGCACCACTCACTGTTGGGATTGTTTTTGGATTTGGATTTGCCTATATGATACTCAGCCTCAGCAATCCTGGAATTACTCAACAAGGAAGTTTCAATTACTACACAACTCAACAAAGGTTCTTTCCGCTAAACTAAAACTAACAATGCAGATTTATAATAATTCTCTAGTTTAGAATGCTTTGGGTGGGATAATAATATAATATTCTGGGTATGAAATCTTTACATTAGCATCAAGTAGTCACTTTTAATAACTGTGAATGAAATGAATGAGCAGACTAGTTTTTTGAGCTCTCTCGGCCAAATGGGTGCTTTATTTCACTTTCAGATTTTTTGGTGCGTTTCATTATTAAGTTGGTTCAATTTACATTCCTACAAGAAGACTTAGATTCAATAATATTAGAGGAATAATCTGACTTGATATTTTTACAAAATTCCAAATTTTAGAGAAGAAAGACAATCTGATTCGACCGAGCACCGGTTAGATGATCACGGTCATGCTCATGGTGACAGAGATGCACACACATTTGAAGCCCTTCAAAATGCAAAGGGACCTGTGGAGACAGTTTCACAACATTCTAGTAACGAAGAAATTCACAGACATGAAGGAATTGAAGCTGAAAATCTGGCCAGGAAAGTGCGTGTATTATGCTGGGTCATGACCAGTCCAACTAATCATCAAAAGAAAGCTATTCACGTTAAAAATACATGGGGTCGCCGCTGCAATAAATTGATTTTTATGAGCTCTGCAAATGGTAACTTTGAAACCAATTAATCGCAACATGCTATTGTAATTTAGTCTATGTGTGACTATCGTGCGTCTAATGCATTGAAATTGGAATTTTCTAGACTCCAAACTGGGTAGTATTGCACTTCCCAATGTGAAGGAAGGAAGAAATTATTTATGGGCAAAAACAAGGGAAGCCTTTCGCTACGTTTACGATCATCACTTTGAAGAAGCCGACTGGTTTATGAAAGCTGACGGTGAGGCAGAAATCAACCGCTTTGTTGATTTGCTCCCAATGTTTTTATAGCAATAAAGGCAAAGTATTAATTTGCTTTTATTTGCAGATGACACTTACGTAATTGTAGAAAATTTGCGATTCATGTTAAAAGACTTCATCTCCAGCAAACCTGTGTATTTTGGGTGTAAATTCAAAGTTCTGGTCAAGTAAGACACAAATACGTGTACAATTCATGTATTTCGGCATTTGCACACATGTAGTAATGATGTTGCTGTTTTCAGGCAAGGCTATATGTCTGGTGGAGCCGGTGAGAAAAAACTCCAGTTTTTTTGAAAATTCTACTGGCATTTGTGCAATATTGAGACAAATTTGATTTGATTTTTCTAGGATATGTGTTAAGCAAGGAAGCTTTACGTCGGTTTGTTCAAGAAGCAATGCCAAGCCAGAAATTGTGCCGAAAAGACCACGCCGGAAGCGAGGACGTTGAAATGGGTAATATATTCGACTTGTTCGGATTAAGTTTTAACATTATGAGGTGTAAATTGTCTGTCGCATGCCCTTCCAGGTAAATGTCTCCAAAGTGTTGGCGTGGAGGCTGGCGATTCGAGGGACAAGTTAGGACGATACCGGTTTCTACCATTTGTTCCTGAACATCACCTTATTCCTAGTCATGTTGACAAGACTTTTTGGTACTGGAATTACATATTTTATCCACAAAATCAGGTTTGTGCAAGAAAAAAATGCCTCCTTAATTAGATTGGAAATTGTCTTCAATTTGAACTTGAAAGTCTTGGTTTTTAGGGTATGGACTGCTGCTCTGATACAGCGATATCATTCCACTACGTTTCACCAAATCAGATGTACGTAATGGATTATTTAATTTACCATTTGAGGCCTTATGGTATAAACCGCCACATTGATCGCTTAAATGATATAAATTCTACAACGGAGGGTGTTACAGCTCTAGTCAGTAAAAGCAATGTCGCTTTACAAAAAACCCCAGCTCCAAGTCAATCTGCTTTAAAAGTTGCTAATAGTCCTCCAGTCATTGATGATCCCACAAAAGCATCTGACTGGCTACTGCCATCAAATGATAGTAACTCCTAAGGTGGGGTCCGCTATGAAGATTACTAAGTTTTGTGCCACTATTAAATTATTGATTGGCGGCTCAACAAATTGATCTTTGTATGATGTCGTCGAAGCCACGATGGTAGCTTTAAATTAGGAAGACTGTTAATTGCGTACAAAGTAAAAAAGGAATTGTATACTTATTCGTGTATATTTTATGCAATGTATGAACGTGCTCGAGTAGCCAAGTAGGGAAATAGGAGGACTAGTTGAGTTGGTGTTTTTATATTAAGTTCTGAAGGAATAATCTTCGTCAGCTTATTCATGACATTTGAGAAGGCATGTCGCGCTGGATGGTTTAGATCTGAAATAATTAGAAAACATAATTAAGCTGCAAGAATGAGTCACACAACACAGACGACTAGGTCATGCCATACTTGTACATTGCCAAATGAGTATTATTTATATTTGAAATTGTTTAAACACTGTCCCAAGATCTGTCCTGTAAATCCTCAAAATGTTGCTGTAAAAGAATCACTGGAAATTGTTAAGATTACATTTTGACTGACGAAATATATGGCTTTATTGTTTAAAAGCGCACACCATGAAATCTAGCTGTTAATCTTATCATGTTTACTTCGATAATGACTGCAAACGATACTATCCCCAGTCTTAAATTGGTAAACTTGTTACAAAAGTGAAATTATTTTTGTTCTTACTTGACAAAAAATTTAATTGTGATTACTATACGCCAAAGATATAGTAGGACAGTCTTGCTCTTATTTGGGTTTTACTGGGAACCATTTGATCCGGATTATGGTGTTGCATTTTCAGCACAGTACTAGAACAAAGCTCAGCCATCTGCTTATAGATTCCGACAGTATTTTATGAATTCCTGTTTTGCACTTGACCTTGACCGACAAGCCCATTGGTCTACTGACATGCAGAAGCTGTCGAGATTATTTCAAGCCTTACCGTGGGCTGTAGTGTGACGTGTTTATTTGTGTTAAAATGAATAAAACCAGAAGGATGAAGACGCCCGATACCGGAAACATCTGGCGATTCTAGTAGGACCCTGACTGCAGTGCAGTGTTAACTGGTTTTTGACGAAACCAATAAGTGTTCCAGTTGTTGGTCTTAAATTTTACCCGAGTTTACGCTCGCTTTTTTCTCTTCAAGAAATTAAATTATACTTCTTCCTCAAAAACGTCGCTCTCTGGCCAATTGTTTTGCAAACAAAACAGTCACAAAAGACTGCAAAACTTGAAGAGAAGCATGCTGATATTTTCCGATCGTGATTTCATCTTCAAAAATAAGTGACTTTGACCGCTGTAAATGTGAAAAGGAGTAACCCATAAAAAATATTGGCACGGTTCAAAAGAAAACAAATTTAGCCTCATTTACTTGGCTTCCTTTTGCAAACGAAATCATTGCATGTTAATTGCACACGCATTGCATCTCGAATATGTGCCCGTCGTGGTGGCCACTATCCAAATTTTTACAAGAGTAAAGAAGCAGCAGGATTAGGAAGCTTTTCCTTTCGTTGGATTCAATCAAATTTATTACACATACATGTGGCCGCTTAATGTTAGTTTGATACAAGCAAACAATTCGACTTGTGTTCAAAATCCTTTTGAAACCTTTCCCTTCCTCTGGATTAGAATATTTGAATGAACTACAAAAATATTGGAAATAGGGCAATCCGAATAAGTCAGTCTGGTAGCATTTATTTTATGACCCACCTAAATGTACCAAGGATATTTAAAAGGGAAGACAGCCGTCTTTTCTGAAATGAACGAGAACGGGATTATTTCCAAGTTTTAAATGAATGGAATGAAGTCAGTTGAACATTTGGTGTTTTTGGCGTGGAGCCATGCACGTTTATTTTGATGTCATTCATACTTTTTCCAGAAACAGCCGAACCATAGTGTGAACGATAATAATAAATTGAAGGATTTACACTTGCACTCATTTAAATTAATCACCCTGAACAAAAGTCAGAGGGCAAATCTTGTTTGTTAATCTTGGGATTGGAACTCGAGTCAAAACTAGAGCCCGGTTACATTTCGCACGTCAACTGCAATTGTATTATTGCGCTGCTGTAAGTTAGTATTTAGATTTAGTCCAGCTCTAGCAGTACTATGTTGAAAGTAGTAGTAAATAACATTACTCTATACTGAAGCCCACGTTAGACTCTAGTTTCGACAGTCTAAAATTAAAATACAATTTGATCTATTATTCTATCAAATTCTGCCAAAACTTCGCGACAGCTGGATTGAAATTGTGATTTAATAATGGGTACATGACGTATTTACAGTTTCCGTTTCCAATTCCGGGCGTTGAATTATTACTTGGCTTGAATTTTTCCGATGAATTATTAGAACTTTATTTTTTCCCATATGTTTGTTTTGGCGTCAAACCACTCTCACTCATATACGTCTTCTCAGAAGTGCAACAACCAATTTAGAAGTATGACTGCACTAGTAGACGTGTGTTAGCTCTATTCATCTGTAGCCAGATGCACTAAATTTACACTTATTTGCAGATTTTGAAATAGTAATTGCGATTTTGGTAGGAAACAAAGCGGAGCAGTGACCCTTATTTGAAAAGAAAACTGACTTTTTAAGGAGTATTTTCGGTTAATGATGTTATTTAAGATATTCTGCGTACTTGTAAATTGAAAAATGAACGAATTGATTTTCTTTTACATATGACGAGTATTTCCCATGCCGCCATGACCGGACTGGCTGGCTCCGCCGGCGTATCCCATTTGGAGACCTACTTGTCCTTCATGGGCCCTCAATTGTTCTTCAGTGAATGTGCGCTCATTCTTGTCAGCCTGCAATTTTCAATTTATTAATACTAACTCTCAACTTAGTTCAAATGATTACAAAATTACCATTTTTGGTCCCAGGGATGGACCAGTCCATTCTGGGTGCTTTTGGGTCTGAACAAAATGTTATCTAATAAGTCAATGCTAATTTTAGGGGGAAATGAAATGATAAACTTACAATTCGGCCAAGCGCGTACAAGCTAAGAACTACTTGTGGAATATTTCTCCTCTCAAACAAATCAGCTGTTTGGAAAATCTCTTCCTGTGGTACACCGTAAGCCTTAACAGCGGCTTGGAATCTTTGAATCTGCAGTACGCAGAAAGTGAAGCTAACATTTGCTATGATGTGTTAATTTGAAAACAACTACTAACGTTTTCCATGAGCTGGAAGTTAGTTCCTTTTTCTTGAATTTTCTTGACACTGTTTGGTGATAATTTGTTGATCAAGTGGCATAAAATGACTCCATTTTTCAAAACATCTTCTAATTCTCCCTTTGGTAAGGGCTGGCCTAATACTGCTGAAATCCAGGCCAATACTTCCGCCTCCAATTCCTTATTTTTTGGCTAAATTATATATTTGGAAAAGTAATCAATCCGTCTTCCTTATAATTCAGATTTCGCAAAGATGTTAAAATACTTACTGCCATGTCGCTTGGTTATGTGATTTCTTTG
>JAAXYW010000578.1:0-33919 GCA_036851895.1 Orthonychiurus folsomi | reverse complement strand
AAGGGTCACGACAGAAAAAAAATTTTAGCATTGTGCTTAATTCACTCACATACGCAATTCTGGCTACATGATATGTCCATTTTTAAGTATTGCTCATTTCCCATGCGCATGCATGCCGGCCAAGAAAAGTGGCAAAACTTAGCCCACCTTACCCTATATTACTAAAAAAAATTGAACTTAAATTTAATTAAATTTATAATTAAATTGAAAAGCTCTAACTACATATTTAAGCAATCGGTATCAATCAATACAAAATGCTAAATGAAGAACAGAGTAGCAGAAATAGTTAATTCAAAAATTTTGAGCAAATTTTAAACACAGGACCAGCTAATGACCATAAATACACTCCTAAACAATCTTTCAACGCATTATTTAAATATCCTAGCCTATTTGTCATGTGTACATGTATGCCAGCTTTGTATTAGCTGGAACATAAGAACGACACAATTGTAATTTGATTCATGTATTTGCACACTTCTCATGGATAATTTCATACATGCGCAACATTGACAGAATTAAGCTAAGCTGACAAAGACGAGAAATCACTTGGAACAAACTCGTTTGCTGTACTTGCAAGCATGTAATTTGAATTTTAGAATGAACAATATTTTTGTACAAGTACACTATTTAATAAACCAACATATTAATCTAGTTCAAATAGTTGTACTAAATGTCATCTGGTAGATGGAATGTCATACGTCGGCCATATACCGGCTGAACATAAGGGCGGCGGAATTAAGACAGTGTATCCGTCATTGTTGAATAACGTAGTCCAAAGTGGCAAAACGTATTTGACTTCGATAAAATGCTCATGGAAATGGTGAATCACAAGTGCAAATTGAGTCCGTGGTGGATTCCAGTGGGACCCAGTGTTTCAAGTAGCAGTAGAAGTAGTAGAGCAGTATAGTAGTGTTCTCACAACAGCTAAGCACATTTGACCTTTCGATTTCATAAACCGAACCTTGTCAAAGCACAAGTGGATCCGTAAAAAGACAAAAATTACGAATTGTACATATAATAATGTACAATGAATGAATCAGTTCTACTACAAGTAGCAAATGAGTAACATTTTTGGACAAAATACTGGCTGGCTGACTTTAAAGCGGGAAATGTAATCCGAAATCTGCATGCGTTATTATTAGCTACTCTTCATTTTTCAAAACAGCAAATACCTAACAGCCAACAGCTACACAGATATATATTAACAAAAGTATGGAAATGGAAAATAAGCACAACAAACCAGTTTTATTTCTGAACAAGCAGAGACGTAAGGCGAGCAAATTTGGTTATTTTCTGGATAGCTGACAATACCCATGCAGTCTGAATGCCATTCTGGAGAATCCGTTATAAGATTTCACTTCCTTGGGCTAGCAAATCACTAAAACTTATTAACCACAACACAAACACCTTTTAGTACAGAATACTTAAATTGTAGGCTTGTATTGTTTGGTAGACTGCAAGTGGTGGACTGAAGCCAAATGGAATCGGATTTTCCCTTGTCAATGGACTTGAACGGGGTCATGCCACGTAGCCAACTTATCGTATGGTATGAGTCTCTAGCAGCCAATTAGAAGCGAGCACCTACGGCTTACGACTGACGTGGACTTTGATCTGTGGTTTGTTGTTGTTCTCCGACTTTTGGCACAGACACAGCCCCGATAATCGCGGAAGTACCTACTTAACCTGCATCTCATACGATAGACTTAGATCAACCTATGTAAAATATTTGTCATATGTATGAGAATAAATCCTGTTAAAATGAGTGCAGGTAATCGTGAAATCAATTGAGAAATGAAACACAATTACCGAAATCCTATAAAAAAGCGAGAGTACAAAAATTCAAATAGAAATGCAAACTTGTCTATCATTAAGCAATTCAAACCAAACCGGCTGTATTTTGCGCAACAAAAACAATGACTTCAGAATGCAAAGACTCATAAAATTAAAAATCTCCCTAGCATACCCATATGGCCATTTCCATCTCCTGTTCAGTAATTTCATTTATGTTAAAATCTTATTTATCCATTAAGAATTGAAGTGCGGTTTGCCCAAAATTGAGTCAAAAGATTGTCAAAATTCAATGTAAACATATGAGGTACCGGCACACATATTTCTTAGCAACGTTAAATTCAACTGATTTCTGATGGAAAAGTCAAATCAAGTTTGAAAGTCATTATTATCAATCAAATCACAAATAATGTGTTAAGGTTAAAGGTGTAAATACAAAAGCCGTTGACCGATTTTCCCTCATAACCTTTCAACCTTGGCTTGATTTGTACATAGTGGAAACGCGCAAACAGCAACATGAGAAATTGCACATATTATGTTTACCTACCTCGTATTTGTATGAATTGACAAGACTACGTAACGTCAATCGAAGTAATATCAGTCTGATTTTGTGGAGTTTGTGCTAGCTAGTCATTCTAGAAACTCAAGTTGAGTTTATACTCTGAATCAGTCAGTCACGTGTACTACTTATTCCTACTGCACTCGGGCTTTGAAATGTTTTGTTTTGGCAAAACGATACTATTTCTGTGTTTATTACTGCCTTCCTTTGGTTTTAAAACAAGGCAGCAAAAAGGATGGGCATACGAACCAGGGTCGACATGTGCAAGAGTCCATTTGTCAAAATCCGAGACTTTTGTCAATTGGATCAGCGATGAGTTAAGTGTTACATTTAGCCTTGGTAAAAGCGAACAAGCAAATTTGAAATTCAAAGTGGCTACCAAAAACTATGAACCCGAATACTATATTACATTCAGTGTGAAGTACAATTGTACATTATCAATTTGCTCTAGGGTAGGAAAGTGCACGTATTTGGGTAACGGTGATAAACCGTTTAAGCTGGAGGCAAACAATTCAGTTTTATCCGCGTTTTGTTATTGTGGTGAACGGTGTCCAGCACAGGCTCGTTGTCCGGATGAATCAGATGACATTTTGGCTGCTGGGCAATGTGGTAGGAGTTACTTTCATCCAGACTGCCGTCATTGCCGAATTGGATACTTGTCAATGGCACCAGAGGAAGTCATATCCACATGGCCAGAAATCAAAAGTGTTACTTTGGGTAAAGGATGTCATTTCTGGAATGATGGAACTGAAGTTATTGTACCACCGAGCGGAAATTTAGGACTTCATAGCTTCACCTCGGAAGCCTTTACATGTAATTGCTCAAGTTTACCTGCCCGAAATGTTACAAATGTCACAGTTTTGACAGATCCAATGGATAATATTATTGTCACAGCTTCGAATGATCAGAAGGATAGTTCCAATGCCACAGTGTTGACTGATCCCAGGGATAGTACCATTTGTGACAGTTCCGACTATTCCTAAAAACATCACCAGTGTCACAATTTCTCCTCACCAATCAAATTCTCAATCTGCAAACATGCCAGTTTATATTATCTCATTGATTTTTGCAATAATAATCGTACTTTTGAGTTCTGCCATAATAGTTAAGTAGCGGGAAAAGATTTTTCCCCAATGCACAAGAAAGCATGAAGAAGTTGCGCCTGAAATTATACGTATGCTCCGGATAGACGCAGATAAAAAGGGTGACAATAATACTACATGTGTATCTTTTGGAGAATATGTCCAACCCAAACGATTTGGCTGCGGATAGCTTCAAGGTAGACATAAACACAACGGGTGGCAACGTCATTCCAGAAGCAGAAATAGGCGAGATAAGTGCTTTGGCCGCAGGTCGTTTTGGTGTAGTAAAACATGCAACATGGAAAAAATTAACCGACTCAGAGCCCGAAATTATCCCGTGTGTTTTGAAATGCCTTGCCAAAAGATCTGCCTGTGGCGACGACAGTCCAGTGTATTATATTAAACTATTCTCCCAAGAACTGCATATTCTAAGCAACATTGCTGAACATAAAAACATTGTCAAATTGTTGGGAATTGTTAACACGACTTGCTCGTCAGAAAATCTCACTCCAGGAGTAAATATTGTTTTGGAATTTTGTGAAAACGGAGACTTGCATTCATTTTTGAAAGCGTTTGCGAAGAATTTCGTATGCGTTCTAAACTTCATCAATATGCGTGATTCCTTAGCCCTACGGAAATGGATAGCGAAAGTGTTAGATGATCAATTTAATAATTTCTCAACCCTGGTTCTGATCAAATGGTCCCAGGACCTCCGGTATGGAGTTTCTTGGCCATTGTAGAATTATCCATGCGGATTTGGCAGCTAGAAATGTTTTGCTTACGAGCAATCAAACAGCCAAAATTGCGGACTTTGGTTTGTCTAAAATTTTTCCTCCGAACACAGAAACCGTCCAAGCTGGTCTCAATGAGGAGGATCGTCTTCCATTTCCTTGTATACCCCCAGAATCAGAGGGCGGATTGTTATCGGTAAAATCAGATGTTGGGTCCTACGCTACGGTATAACAGTTTGGGAAATATTTTCGCTGGGAGTTGATCCATATCCGCGAATGGGAAAAGAGGACCGTTTGTACGAATTGATAAATAATGGATATAAAATGGACAAACCGACATATGCAAATGTGAATATCTTCAACCAACTTTTACTTTGTTGGAGTCTTCAGCCTATTAATAGACCGGATTTTGCGACGTTAAAGTCGTTTTTTGAAAATGAAGTTGAAAATTGAAGCACGTTTTACGCGCCATTTTAGAGAAAGAATTACCGCCAGCGCCAGCACCATCATAAAAAACGGCCTACGTACCTAAATAACAGTACTGTAAACTTCTATAATAATATTTTAACTTGTACGACTTCAGATTTCAAATTTTAAAAGAAGCAAACCCATTTCTACTAGTTATTTGTTTAATATTTACATGCATTGCTTTCTGCCTGATTGAATTCTTAGTTGGGAAATATGCGGGTATAATGAAGTGTACCTGACAGCACAACTCTTCGTAGCACTTCGTGGTTATGCCTTCAGCCAAGCAAGAGAAAAAACTTGAAGGAACTCAATGCAACAGCAACAATGTGTTTATGTACGTACTTAAGGAGAATTGACGGGGAAGAAACTGTTAAAGATTTCATTTGCATTCCAAAGCAAGTGTTAAGGTGGGAGGTGGTCGTCCCCAAGAATTTTTTAAATCCCACGACTTGACTACACTACACGGCACGACGGCACAACACAACAGCCAAGGCTGCCAAGGGCTTGCGCATTTCTCTTCAGTGAAACTTAAGACATCACCAAGTGAAGGTGCACGCTCACCTGAGAAATATAAGTATTATTCCACATACATCACAACCAAAAGTTTTGAGGAATCAATTTCTGAACATTGTAAAAGTTTGTGCTTTAGTGCTGCTAAATATTGCGTATCGCAAAATACGTTTGTGTTATTAGACTAATAATCCTTCACTTTGTGCAAGGATTTGCATGTCGACGACGGCGCAGTGCAGTGATTAAATTTGAAATGGAATGACCCGTTTTCCCTGCACGCATGGGATAGAATCCACGTGAAGTGAATTCCAGCAAGAATGAGTTGCATTTGGTGATGTGGTTAAAATTTATAATTGTTAAGTGTTGCGGGATCGTTTAAAAGTATTGGATTCATTGATTGGCTACAGAATTCAACGCATTGAATTTTTGAATAATGACTTCGGAATACGAAAAAATCAAAAGTCTTTGCTTGAAGAGGGGAGATTTGTGGGAGGATCCCGAGTTCCCGGCAGTTCAAACCTCCGTTTTCTATCATCAGACTCCGCCATTTCAGTTTGTTTGGAAACGACCCAAGGTTGATTGCAGTTACTTATAAATAGTTATGCTAAAACTGAATTGTATGTTGTGACTGCAGGTGCTCACAAGGCAAGCAAGGATATAAGTAGCCATATTATATAGGTAGCCCGCAATAATTCAAATCATTAGTCACCTGTTTTGTGGTGTGGCAATCCTGTGAGATTTTTTTGCATTTAAAACTCAACTTCCTATATCCTCCGAGTTGAAATCCCATATTTTTCCATTGTATTAATGCAAGGCACGTTCGCTCTCATAAAGGGAAACAATGCATGCCCGCTTGCCGTGAATACTCGGCGCATGCGCACGCGCTTGAGCTACTACCAGAACCGTCCATCCCTCTCGGCACCTGCGCTGCGCAAAGGCCAACCCCAATCAACAATTCAAATTTTTACTTGAATGGATCAGATTTGGTTCATTACGAAATAGAAAATTAGCAAAAATGAATTAAAGAATTAAAATTAAAGTTATTGCGAAAATTTAAACGAAGCAGCTGCAACCCGGATGCAGCAGAATTACTGAATGCGGAAGCTTCCACTGCAATTGTAATTCCATTTGGAGAAGGACTGATTGATTGGGAATTGAATTGTTGAGTGGATGGAAGGAGTGTGAAAATGTTAATTAAGGACTCAGGTGAAGTGCGGAATGGAGTGGATCTCATTGCAGGGTTGAGATTTGGCATTTGGCGAGACCTGCCAATTTGGATATCTGTAATTATCACAACTACTGGCTCCTCCATCCACATCTTCGCCAAAGAAATCAAAATCACATTCAATTCCTCGTCTCCGTCGTGTCCTCAATTTTCTGCAATTGGCAATAGGTTTATATGAGCTGCTTATGCTACATGGTGCAGCATCGCCTTAACATATTTCAAATTTGAAATTTTGCCAAATTTCACAAGTGAAAATAGAAAATAAGATAGTTAAGAGTGCAAAAATAGGTAGTTACATTAAATGATTTTAAGTTGCAACTGTCTTTAAGACAATTTAATTTTCCAGAATCAGTTTTGTTTGAATGAGTGAAAGCGGGAAACCGGGTCACTCGCCATTTCGAAGACTTGTCAAATTCTTTTCTAATTTCCCGCTCACGTGCGGTCATCCCAATCCCAATCAGTGTCATTCTTAGCATGAAGGAGGTAAACAGATTGAGTTAGATTTTCAAGAAGTCGTTAGCGTCAGCCGCCGTCAAATTTAGACGTCGTATGCTTTTCTCCTTGAAATCCCAAAAGTCAAGGATCAGCTTGGCTTGGTCGCGCTTGCACCACTTTACGGTTTTTTTGTCTTCAAATAATTTAAAAGTGATATTTCAAATTGTAACGGTAAATTGGTTAATCCGACAGTCAAGTCAGCCTAGCCTGTATTTGTATTTCATTATGACTTAATATACTTAGAACCTTTCGTAAAAAATGCCTTATTTACGGATTAGATTTCAAAAATTCGCGCTCATCTTTCAAATCATAATATAAATGCTTTACAGGCTTTCCACTTCATGTACAAACTCTCGTATCAATCAGGGGCGATTGAGAGTTGATCTGATGAGAAGACGAATGGATCAAATTAACGCGCGCACGCGCACGTACGGGGTAATTACAAGGGAGTGGCAAACGCATGCGCGGCTTTATGTTTGCTATTCTCCACGCCGCATGTTCAAGACCACCACAAAGTTTCAGTGATTAATTGGCCCTATCTAAATGCTGATAATTCTGATTCCATTTAAATTGTAATTTGCTTTGCGCTATGCCTGCGCCAGGCCACACAAATATAATTAATTTAAACTTCTTGTCTATAAGCTAACTGCAACAACATTACATTACATGCTTAATATTAAAAATCCCGCTCCTTAAACTGCTTGTTTCGTTTTCTCTAATTAATATCCTTTGTTTAATTTGTCCATTCAGGAAGTATGTTCGAATCCAACATTTGTGACGACCGGAAACTCCCATCAGTTTGACATAGTGTCCGGCAAATTGGGTAAGGAATAAATTTAATGACAACATTTATTTAGTGTGTGTGTTTTTATAACGCATGGTAAAGCACAGCACGGCACAGCATGGCGTGGCGATAACAGTAGTAGGAACAATTACAACAAGATGAAGATCCCCCCAGTTCTGTGCATATGTCGCTATTTTGAATCCCGTCGTCCCGTCTTATGAGTATAACGGTGCACATGTATGTAATGTAATGTATGTAGCATATGTGTTTATCTTTTGACCAAATCTGTGCCTTGTCTCCCCAGGGCACCCATCCCTTATCCCTACTCAATTACAAAAGGACATTCTGCCGTGCGGTGGTGCTGTTACCGGACCTCAAAATAGAGGAATTAAAATAACTGTTTGTGTGGAATGGAACAGGTTTTATTTATTTGTGGATTTTGGCATCGTCGCATCAGTGCGCGTGCGCAGTCTCCGTAAAATACGACATAGACATAGAGGATATTTTAATCCACTTGTCATGTGATGTGCTAAACTGTTTTGTATAGGAAATTAATCCACATTCAAATCTCATTGATCTTTCTGAAAAAAGTAAGAAGTATTATTTAAATGGAATGCGTATGTATAGTTGCAGCGTTAACGTTGACCGAACTAATGTAGTGGCTAGTTGACCCCAGGCAGAAGACTGGGTCAATGTACGTACGTACGTTATGTACTGCTTTGCTATCTAGTCCCATTACCACCAAATCGGGCACGATTCTACAAAAGAAGACGGCCGTTTAACTTACAAGTTCTACCACTTTTTCACACATTGAGCACTTTAGCATTTGTGTCTTACTCGATCCCATTGTGAGCATGCGTCGAGTTGAAAAGGAAACATTTCTTTATTGGGTTGAAATATGAAATTTAACAGACAATACAAATAACACAACACAATAGCATCGCAGAAGGGATGTGAACATAGCGTCGCGTCGCTTTTCGTCAGTCGCAAATGCAATGCGACAACGACAGCGTGGGAAATAAAGTTTATTTCACATGTCAGCCGGTCAGGGCATGCCCAGAGCAGCGCAGTGTCAATAAACATTAATTGCCCATTAAATTCCTTGTTAATACAATTGCGAAGTTAAGTACACGGGATGTCCGGAAGTCGGAAATTATTTAAATTCGTGTTTCCCGCCCCCGCTATGAGTATGCATTTAATGTTTCTTAAATGTGAAATTCCTGTTTTTTTGGAAATGTGAAATGCCACACAAGCGTAAGAGATTGGAGAAAGTGACCTGTTAACTTGTAGGGTTAAGTGAAACCTTGACCTGAGTGAGTGCAGACTGTATGTGACTGGTTTTTGACAATGACAAGTTCAGGGTATATAATGCGCAGGCGCAGAGGGCAATCGACAAATGAAATTCAATTCTACGCATACTCAAACGCACGATTTCACATGCATTTTGTTGTTATAATCGCGAATATCAATGATAATGCACTACATGACATTAGCATATTTTTTTGTTGTATTACTAGGTGATCGATGGCTGGTGTCATGCTTGGGATCTCTGTGGTTGTCCCGCGAATTGTTCTACCGCGTTGTTCCCGCCGATCAAGCATTCACAGATAAAAATATTGTCAAAAATACAGATGACTACTCCGGGATATTTCGATTCCGCCTTTGGTGGTGTGGGGAATGGCGGGAAGTACTTGTGGATGATCGACTACCTACTGTCAACGGTCGACTAGTCTTTGTCCACTCGGCGAACTCGGATCAATTCTGGGCTTCCCTATTGGAGAAAGCATACGCCAAGTGAGTTGGATTCATATAATTAACTATAATTAAATTCCAATTATAATTACTTACTAGGGAAGGTCGCGGCATGCCCCCCCCCCCGGGGTTTGATCAAAGGGGGGTGCATGTTAAAAATTCACGATTTTGAAAAAACCGCATAAACTCAAAAATTATGTTTGGGTTGCACTTCTCTACGCTTAGATTACTCATCTTTATGTTTAGATTTCATTATTTGTTGCAATGAGAGTAGTGCAATCCAAACATAATTTTTGAGTTTATGCGGTTTTTTCAAAATCGTCAATTTTTAATCTGCACCCCCCTTTGATCACCTGATTTTAGCACGTAAAATCCCATAAGGCCAGGCCAAAAATTGACTTTGCCAAATTTTCGGAGATAGAACAAAAGAAAGTACCTCGTTTCAACAGGCAAGTTTTGACTTGGTTCATGTCAAGGGACCCCAAAGTGTCCAAAAAAGTCGGTCCCGGGTCAAACCCCAGGGGGCATGCCGCGACCTTCCGTAGTTAGTATTCAAATTTGGAATTATTTTCAAATTTTTCTCATTTTCTACTATAACGCAATGGAAATATTTTATGGTTTCGCGTAGCACGCATGCGCAGTACTCACCATATTTGAAAAGACATTGAGTATTAGTATATTAGCTTCCAGCTATCGTGATTCGCAGAAACAGTAACCTTCATTTTTCTCATCCTGTAACAAGTTTGCATGTGTTTTTGGCATCGGGCGACTTATCTTTAGCCCTGGTTTAAATCCTGTACAACAATGGCGTGTTGTTCTGTCATGTCCAAATGAGCGCATGCGCGTGTATGGAATTAGCGGTTTTAAAATTGATGTGTATGTCCACACTCCGTTTCAGTGCTAATGGCCTTTGTGATAATAAGGAGTCAGGACATAAGGTAGAGCACATACAATTCTCATTGTTTTTTTTAATTTTCTGTAATTTACTTAACGACAAGTGCAAAAGCGTGGGCGGAGCTCGACCGGGTGGATCCTGTCGTGTAGCAATAATTCAATTGTTTCTTTAAATTCATCCATTGCGTCATGTCATGGCATTTTACTTTAGTGTTGTAGTGTAATTACTACAGGGGGTATTTCACCCAGTGCAAAAATATGCAATACAATACACAATCCTAATGCATATCGCGTGCAAACTAAAGGAGCCACGCCACGAGAACTGGAGATGCAAATTTTATACTATATTACCTTTAATAGCATCGCGTGGCGTGAGCGTGGGAAATAATTAGGCAATAAGTCCCCCTGTTATCAAATTAAATGTAATCATCATTCCTTAATGCTAATGGCCCTGATTCAAAATAAATTGCTCTTGTCAGCCGTAGCCGTGAAGATCCTCTTTCGCATTTAAATGGGTTCAAATTTACTCAAACACACCTTGCATTGTGGTGAAGTGTGAGAATGACCTTAGCCCAGGGGGTGGGTCAAAGTGAAAGTGAAATGGGAGCAGTAGTACGCATGCGTACAATGATGCACGATGTGATGTATAATTGGCCAGCCGTGTGTGCTGCGCGTGCTCATGCTCTCCTTCTGAAATATTTTTAAGGAAAAGGGAAACCCAATCCACCCTTGAGTTTTGTCTGACACAGCTCACTGAGTCGCAAATGGCAAAGGTTTACGTTATGTCCATGGCTTCGGACCAACAATCATCAAAATCATCCATTGTTCCTCCGTCCAAATGTAAAACTCAATTCTATTGTATCGGATCACAACTTTTCCAACCCAAAGAGAAACCAGAGATTTATTACTCAATCATAAAAACACCCTAGCTCCTCTACCCCCTTAATCCTTTTACCTTATCAGCACACCATTAATAGTAAATTGTCTACAACACAACAAATGGTCATAAATCAAAGATGTAGCAGATTAATGTCATCTTTATCTTTGAATTAAATTAAACGTTTTCAATTATATTTTTAGTAATTATCCAGCTGGCATCAGAATTTATTGCATGTCAACCCTTCAGAAGTACGACCTACAATTTGGTCAATTGATTGACACTCAAGGGAAATAATGCCTGGATCTCAATTTAGTTTTAATGTATGCAGTATGCTTCAGAATTCCGTTGCCTTTTTTACAGCATCAGATCAACCGTGTCAATTCGAATGGGTGTAAACTGTGGTTAAGATCTCGTTGTCTTATATTTTAAATTCTTTGACCTTGAAAGAATGACATTGCCTTGTACTCCATCATCGAGATATTCCTACATGCTACAAACGTATTCGTATTGTTGAGGAAATCGAAATCAGTTCTACGCATGCGCACAGACGACACAATAGGAATGTCACGGCTATCCGTCGCTTTTTTTATCATCATCGCCCTTAATTGGTATTTTGATGGATTTGCAGATTACACGGCTCATACGAAGCATTGAAATACGGGTCAAGCCTTGATGGCTTTGCGGACTTGACGGGCGGGATCACAGAGAGCATACGAATCCGCGAAGATCCAACAGCATGTGGCCGGATCCTCAAGAAACTCCTTCAGATGACCTCCATTATCACCGTATCCGTTCAATCCACGACTCAGGTCAGTCTTACTTTTTGTAAGTATTATGGTGTGGTGAGGATGAGTCGGAGGCCAAGGTGTGGTCAATATTGCGGATAACATCGTAATTGGAAACTTCGCGAGCATCCATAAGCTGACTTGTTTTGGTATAACGTAAATGTATGGGTTCAAAATTTGCTTAAAAATGTATACGGTTTAATTTTTTTGTATTTCGACCGCAGTAATTTAATAGTTTTAATGCGCATTTTCATATTTCAAATGTTTTTAATGCTTTTGGCCACATAACTCAATTTGTATTTTGAAACCTATGTAAATTATTTGTATTTAACCCCAGAATTGGTGTGTTTTAATGCAACACTTTCAAATTTTGGATTTTGGCGCATTTAGCTCAACAATGACACATTAAATTTACAAAAGAAGATCCCTTCCCTCGAAACAATCCCCGCACACTGACTGTGAGACACATGAAACGAATCCCATTGTTCTTGGGTTTTTGCCACGGTGACGGTGACATGAGTAAATGGGTTTGGGGGATACGAATATATATGCAAATTGTTTGTATGTTGTGTGCGCAACGCAGTGTTTAGTTCCGAGTATCACTCTCAGATTAATGTCAAGGACTTGGCCCGCTAAAAGATGAACAACAAAGGAGGGTGAAATGGTTGACCAACTTTCATCAAAGCTCTCTATTGTGTAGTGATGTTGACCGCAGAGCATTTCTCCTATTTTGACCGCACAACTCCACGCATGCGCATTGACTCATTCATTCCTTGAACGAATTGTTCCAGCCAATTGTCAATTCCACGGACGGAGTGCGGTGTAAACTCCATTTCAATTCTTCCCATTGTGTCCTAACGTGCGTGGGCCATCACATAAATACTCAATGGTCAATTTGTTTTGTTGTGGTCGTGGTCAGCCATGGATGCTTTCATCTTCAAAATGCGCAGGCGCGCAGTTTAAATATGTGCTTGCTGCTTGCACGCCCGTCCTTTCGGCATCGGCACATATTTTGTGTCCTTAATATCCAATTCCCACATACCAACATGCCTCGTCGCGTCGTCGTCGCCGTCGCGTCAGTATGTCATTCTAAATTTAACTTCATATTTTTTTTACTTGTATTCCAGTCACGTAATCAATCAGACAAATTAGCAAATGGGATTCAAATTGGGATCAACTACCGAGTCTATGCTGTGGAAAAGGTGAGACCAAGACTTCCTTATTTGTCATTGTTGCTTGGCTGGATTTGATTTTCTTTAATCCAAGACCTTGTATCTTTATAAAAGCAAAGCCTGAGCATGCGCACTCGCATCCGGAGTCTAACGTTCTTTTAAATCCGCGCAGTGTTTTACCCAACGCCGCCACGCCAAGCCACGCTTAAATCTTGACTTGCTCTGTTGATCCCACTTCTTCTGTATTTTTTCCCTCGAATTTATTCATACATTCATTGCAAATCCAAGGTTAAAGTTTTCAGCTTGTGATAAAAATTTACAAAAGATGAATGGGCGTGGTCAATATATGGCAGGTACGCGTGGACACGTGGTATTTATCATTTACGTATCCTACGGTACGGCTTGCATGCAAACACATACATATACGAGTTGTGCGAATGTAAAAAGCTTAGCATTAGCTACGTGTGGGTGCGCATGCGCATTGAGTAAGTAAACAAGCATTAATTTCCCCATTCACCAACACAAGGATTTAAACAAACAATTCAAACAAATTCCCTGTTCTGTAAACAGAGCCAACAATGCGAAGGAGACAAACTGACTTTCTCTTTCCGTAATTCGAATTCCTAGGATTCCTTCCACCAGCAGCACTAGCACGGCACGCATGCGCAAACCTTAGCTGCCACCACGACAACTAACTACATACNAATTCCTAGGATTCCTTCCACCAGCAGCACTAGCACGGCACGCATGCGCAAACCTTAGCTGCCACCACGACAACTAACTACATATTTGTGTGCGACTGATCGGCCTGGCCTGTAGTAAATTACAAGATGAATGAATGGCAGCAAAAAATTCATCCCATTGCTTCGTCACTTCAAATAATTACTTAGCCTCATTAGCAAGACGGCTCTCGAGTTGACTGCCAAAAGTCAAGTTTCAATTGCGCGGTGTTGTGCGCCTGCGCATTACACTTAGTGGCAATAGTAAATTATCCACCAGGCCGGACCGGCCAATTTCTCATCCACGTGCGAAAATCCTATGTTTTGCGTGTCAATGTCATGCCGTACCGTGCCGTGTCAAATGTTTTGCGCTTTGCGCACGCGCAAGCGCATTTGTCTTAAGGTCTAAGCAAATCCCTATTTAAGTGCAGATTTAAATTAATTTGCGAACGGATCCATATTAACAAATAGACGATAAGACGGTAATAGTATTTGCAAAACCAAGGATTTGCAATTCGCGAAAATGCGAATTAAATTGGATGACTTGTGATTATTATGATTAAATGAACACATACAAGAGACTATAAAATGCGGTATAGGCTATGGCAATGCCCATACGTCACTTTCACACTAACCGTGCGCAGGCGCAGGCGACGGGAATCCAAGCACGACCCAGCATGGCGCACAGCGCAGCGTGGACAGGGAATAAATAAAAATTAATTTTGATGCAAATCCCGTTCCTTCCTTTTCCTTGAGCCAATGAACTCCTCCTTTAACTAGCAAGCACTGGTGGCGCTAACTGCATGTCTTCGTCGCCTCATGCAGCTCTACATCTTAACGTTACGCAATCACAAATGAAGGAAATGATGGATCGAATCGGGAGATAACTCCCTTCCATCCGCTTGCGCATGCGCCTGCGCAATGTCTTTAACTTCAGGAATGTTATTTTGTAATTTAATACAATGTAAAATGGCATACCACGCCATCCAAAGAGCAAAAAATTGCAAACTAAATAACATGGATGAGGACATTACGCTTACGGAGGGACGCGGAAGGGCGCTACAGAGAATTTGCATAATAAGATACGAATGCAAAAAAAACTGAAATAAATTGTGCTGTTGTTTTCCTCATGTCACAGGTTGATACATTCAATGGAGAACCCGTTCAACTCGTCCGACTCCGTGCATCCGGATTGACCTGTGACTACGTGGGCTCTTGGTCCAAATCTTCAATGGAATGGGCGGATATGACGCCGGCACAAATTGAGCGCCTCGCCTTCAAGGATTTGGCGGATGGAGAATTTTGGTAAGGGAAATCTGAATATACGGTTTGCTTCTTTTGCATTGTTTTCATCGAAGTTGTAGGAATTTTGGTGTTATACTGACTTAGCGTTAAATTCTGCAAAATTTTGGGTGCCTGACCAGCTCACCCATTTATTTTGTGTAAACTCGTGTTTATTTTCTCTAATTATGGTTCTGTATTGTTGTACCATCAAAATAGAAACCTTGTTTACTGTGTTGTGTATTTGTCTGCATTCTGCATGTCCATTCATTGTAATATTTTCCACACGAAGGATTCTATAATTCAACTCCCATTGCATTACAATTGCGTAAGTGCTATGCTGGTATGGATGGGAATAGGAATAATCGTATTTTCTCACCATGGGTGGGGCACTCTGAGATAAGGATCCAACTCCGCACCGTCGAGTGGTTATCTAATTGAGCATTTTTGGTGTACTGTGCTGTGGCTGTGGCTGGTGAATGATTGACAGGTGTTCACTGCCTTTTTAGCTTTCATCTTAGCAGTACTTGAGAAAGTGCATTTTTTTTTAATTTCCGCACTATGCTCAAATACCACATCGTAATCGCCGTGTAAACATCGTGGCTGACCAAATTACTTTCCCCCCTTGGGTGCTATGCTGGAGGGGAAGGGGTTTTCTTAATGAGTTTTGTTTAGAATTGAGTGGATTAAATCTTATTTTTCCATTACCATCTGAGATATGCCTTGCCTGGATGTAAAAAGCCATTTGGTTTAATCTTAATCGAATCTGAAATGTTTTTATTGTCAAATCTAAGATGTGTATTAGTGGATATCTTATAGCACGTCTTAAAAAATATAGAGTAAATGGGGAATAACGTCAGCATTTTAATAAAATTGTAGTGAAAGTAGTTGAATTTATATTAAAATTAATCCTATTTTTCCAGGATGCCATACGGGGATTTCCTCAAAACATTCACAGCCATGGAAGTAGTACATTTAGACGAAGAAACAAGCAAAGATGAAGTGTCACTCCGGGGGAAGACGCCATGGAATGTGAGACAATACCAAGGGGCTTGGCTGAGGGGGGTAACGGCCGGAGGATGTCGTAACAATGTCGGTTTGTCAATCTTGTTATTTCCATGCATCTTCTCTTTTTCTTTTGCGTGGCGGAGATCCTCCGATCGTCATTAGTGGACAATCGGAGCTCATTTTCACCCACCGCACCTCAACGTCGCCAAGCAATTTGTAATTTATTTTTTGGAGAAGTATAATTGAGAGTAGGAGTGACCAAGCGGTTTCCATTGAATTCACATTGATGGATCTCTTGTAGCCGGAAGCTGAAATCATTGTCTCTTGATATTCCACAGATACATTCCACATCAATCCACAGCTTCATCTTCTACTCAGCGACATGGAGGAAGTTGTACTCTCCCTCAATCAACATGCCATCATGGATCCGAAAGTAAAACAACATTTAATGATAAGATTTGAATTCATATTATATGGAAACGGCGGGAAAATTGGTTCAAATGAATGACAAACATGTTTGATTATGATAATTTTTAGGTAATTGGATTCACAGTCTACCCCGTCGTGAAGAATAACTCAGATTCAATCGGGAAATCGTTCTTTAAGAAAAATAAAAGCCTCATAAATTCCCAGTATACGAATAGTAGGCAGGTGGGTTCTTATGATAATATTATTGTGTTCTTTTGTGGTTAAAGTATATCTTACTGTTTGATATGGATTTTAACTAGGTGAGTCAGAGATGTCAATTAGAGCAAGGCGGGTATCTTCTACTGCCTACGACATTTGATCCCGGCCAAGAAGTTGCATTCACATTTCGAGTCTACTCAAATAAAACTTTAAAATTGAGGTAATTGTAGAAATTATTAGTTAAACAGTAGATTTTCTATTGTGTAGTTTTATAAGGTATTAAGCTAATCACACAACTATTTTGGTGCAGGGTAATCGACACTTCCCCATCTCTTGAGAAATCCGCAATCATGAAGGTGAGTAAATACTCTTCAGTTAAATTACATGTAATCATTAATGCTAATTGTGATAAATAGGCAACTCCCATTGTCGATAATAAGAACTTCAGTCAATACGAAGCAGTTTTTCTTCAATTGGCGGATGAGCATAGGACAATCAGTGCATTTGAACTCCAGGAGCTCCTTGAAGCATGTTTACCAAATGGTATAATAAACTTGTGCTGAATTAACAAGTGTGCACAATGCAAGATTGATTTTTGTAAACTGTTGTTTTGCCAGATTATATCAAAAGCTGTGCAACCCTGGAAGTCTGCCGACAAGTGGTCATAGCCATGGATGTAATAACGTAACAATTTAATTGAAATCCGATAGATTTCTTAATTATACTTACCCTCTTTTTTTCAGAAATCCTGTTTTGGTCGTCTAAAATTCTCACAATTCAAAGACCTCATGTTTAGTTTGAAAGCATGGCAAGCGGCATTCAAAACTCACACAAAGGAAAAGACCGGAGTGCTCAAAGCGGAGCGACTCCGCGACGCTCTTCTAGAAATCGGTGAGTTCATCCATCCACCAAATTTCTCAAGTGTTCTTAATTGCATCTGTAATCTGAAGTATATGTATATATTATTTTACTTATTTTATTTCCAGGTTTTCAGTTGAACAATGACATCTTATCCATTCTGATTTTGAGATTTATGAGGAAGGATGGGACGTTGCGGTTTGGGGATTTTGTGGGTGCAATTTTACATTTGACGGTCGCATTCAGCACATTTGATAAAAAGGATCCTTTACTCAATGGAACTGTCAAATTGGGGCTGGCTGAGGTACATAATTTTCTAAGTTTGAGTTTGTTTAGGTATTATTTGTAGTACAAGAAACTTAAATACTTTTCGACTACTTTTTGCAGTGGTTGAAATTAGCTCTAATGTGCTAAGCCTGGTCGATTCGTATGTTGGAGGAGGGGTTAGTTATTTTGATGAAGCACATTCCAATGCATCGATACATGTTGCAACCGACAAACAATTAAGTGCCAGTGTGCTGAACTATGGGTGCTGGAATTTTCACTACTAAGGAGATGTCATTTCAGGCATTTTTTCTTCAATTCTCTTCAAGGGATTAATTTAATGGTTCATTCATAGGTTTCTTCCGTTGCTCTCTGGTTAAATGTCAGCCATCATTTATTTCTAATTACAGCCCTTGACTTTTGTATTCAATACCATGTATCCTTTCATTCTGTGCAACAAATACTGCAAATTCCAAATGCAAGTCCGTAATAAAGTGTTTTATATTACAATAGCTTCCTGTGGGGATACATTTTTTATCACGTGAAATATGGTTAGAGGAGCACTACACGTTTATATATTCGTAAGTATTATGCAAGTATAAATATATGATGATTTGAGTGTTGCTGTACAATGAGAAGGTATTACTCAAAAAAGCTACTGATAAAATCTGTTATTATATAAAATACTGCTCCTTAACTGAAAATTGCAGATTTTCTTCACCAACAATTAAAATATGCAACACCGAATAGGACTAGGGCGTTTCCTCAATACAATAATTCTTAAAATCTAATGGATTAATGAAGTTTGAACCTGATGACTAAACATGACATATGGCACACCAATGAACACGACTACGCAACGACATGCAAAGCTACGCCAAAACAAACAACAAAATCAATTGCAAAATTGCTTTTAATGGATAAAAAATGAATCATATTATGCAGAAATCGATTTTTGCGTCTACCTCAATCACAAGTATCCACTTCAACCTCACGTCATAAACATTCAAAACGTTGCGTTAGAAAGTGAAAATGAAGACTTATTCTAACGCCCCTTTACTGTTCCGCTCCAAATGTTTTCAATACTTCCGGTTTTATTTCAATTTTCTCTACTTCTTGGGATTTTGTCCCTATAAAGTTAAACACAATACCCTCGAAAATTCATACGCCCTATCCAGCTCATCATTTCGGAAGGTATTCTTATATTCATAGCAAATTTTTACCAACATTTTGGTTTATGCAGTTTATTATGGTATTTTTTGCTAGATATTGTGCGTTGTGGTTCATCTGCTGACTGGGATTGTGGTTTTATCATCAGTCCGAGAGTATTCGGAGATCCTGGACAATTCCAGTGATTCCAATGTCATTTTTGCTGTTTTCATAGTTGCATTCATTGCCGTTCTGTTCCCTTTTACTTTCATTTGCATCGTATGGGGAAAGCAAAGTGCTATTTGTGCTTTATTCGAGCTTTCTCAGCACGAGTCTACGGGCGCTGACGCGGGATTTTCAAAAAAGGTTGCATTTGTCTCGCCAGGCCATGTGCGATCAAGAAGATTCGGCTTCATTTTTGTGTTCTTAGTCACAATCATGTCCGTGTTGGCTGTCCTATTCTATCCAAGAAACATATTTTTTGTTCTTTCAAATGGGGAAGGTTTAGGTGAAGTGTTTATGGGGGATTTAAAAAGTCAATTCGAATTTAATTTCTTTATTAAAAATGCAACAACTTCGCCCCCTCATGAGTACAATTCTGAGGTTACATCCGGTTTGGTATCTGCTCTCTCCGTGTTCTATTATTTCTTTATGCATTACACGTACGTCATTGTAACCTATTTGGACCTAATGGTCCTTGTGTCCATTTTGGCGATCAGAAGGCTTTCCTACGAATTCGCGGAAACGTTTCAGTCAACATCAACTAATATGCACGAGGAAGATGAAGTGCGGGCAATTTATTATTGCAAATCCTTAATTAATTTAATTGAAACATCTTAAATCTTTCAGGTTTTTGAAAGATATGAATATGTACGCCATCTAGTGGATTCCATAAACGACATAAGTGGACCCGCTGTCCTCTGTTCAATGATATCCCTTGTTCCAATCTACTCTAATGAACTCGTTGAGACAATTCTTACCCCTGATTGGGGAAGACGATTGATGACATTTGTACATTTGACTGCTACGTTGATGCCAAATGTTTTAGCAGCAAGAGCAAGTGAAAGGGTAATGTATTTATTATAATATTGAGGGATGATGTAATTAGCCGTAAGTTTCTTGGTTTCAGTTTGACAAATTCAAGGATTGGCTGGTCCGGAACAAAAATCGTACCAATGCGGATACCAGTGGAAGAAAATCCATAATGCTGTATTTGAAGATGACAAATGAACCAATGGGCGTAACCGGGTGTGGCCTCTTCACTATTACGTATCGATTCATTGGCACGGTAAGCAAAATAATGTCAACATTTATCGGTAAAGCTTTTTAGTTATGCGAGTTTTAATTGTTATTTGCAGGCTGTGAGTATTTTGATTACCTATGCAATAATTGCGTACCAGATACGGGGCCCAGCAAATACAGTAGTACAGGTTGCAGAAGATGTGCATTAAAATCGGGCATTTTTATCTGTTGTAATTTTAATTGGTAAATATTCATTTTAAAAACACGTAAAATTGGCACTGTAAATTGGATTATAATATGCGAGAATAAATAAATTATGTAAAGGTATGTGAAAATTGGAATACTGCGTAGTCACAATGCAACACTAAAAATGGGCAAGAGCCGCTCAGCTCTCTAGGTCAGTAACGTTGAGCCCAAATTTAACGAAGAAAGCCTTGTACGATGCGTTTGACCTTCAAATTCTTTGCAGTTTTAGCTAGGTCGAATGTTGTAATGTTGTGGTCTGGAAAACAAACTTATGCAGCTTCGGGCGAAAATCGGAGTCATGGCCAATTTATTTTTATTTTATGTTCTATTTCTTTCAATTCCACAGCTTCCTATTACTAGGTCCTTACATTGTGTCCAAGTGTTAACATAAGTCATTGGTCAGTAGGCAGTATTTACTATGGGTGGGTTTAATAAGTGCCTCAGTAAATGGCCATTCCCCATACACTCCGTAAGTAGTTGACATTTGGGAACAGCAGGGACAAAATCGTTGTATTTTTGTTGGATAGGCCTTGAATGTATACAGAGAGGCAATTTTATGTGTTTAACTATGTGTACGAGGTCTATAGGAAATTACATTATTTACACATACTAAAGTGGAATGTTTGCGTGTGTGTCTGTCTGTCTGTCTTCTATTTCCTCCGAAACTACTGAACCAATGTCGGAGCTTGGCAGCTTAAAATGTTCAGGAGGTTAGCGGCCATTCCGTCGGCCGGGTCATAAGTTAACCCGATCTTTGACCTCTGAGTTAGGGCACTGACCTCATCTAGAATGTAAGAAAAATATGCCATGTGACATGTCATTGTTCTCAGGAGGTTGTACTGAGAAATTTTCTAGAGGTCACAAGTTGACCTGACCTTTGACATCTGAGTTAGGGCACTGACCTTAGTTAAAATGAAAGAGAATCATGCCAAGTGATGTGACATGCCATTGTTATCTGGAGGTTGTGCCGAAACTTTTTCTTAGGGTCACAACTTGACCTTACCTTTGACCTCTGAGTAAGGGCATTGACCTTGGCTAAAATAGAAGAGGAACATGTCATGGGACATGTCATTGTTCTCAGAGGGGTGTGATGAGAAATTCCTTTGAGGTCACAAGTTGAGAGGCTCTACCTCAGAGGTAGAGTTAAAATGAAAGAGAAACTTGCCATGTGACATGCTGATGTTCTCAGGAGGATGAGCTGAGGAATTTTCTTCGGGTCACAAGTTCACCTGACCTTTGACATTTGAATTATGGCATTGACCTTAGCTAAAACAGAAGAGAATCATGGCGTGTACCATGTCATTGTTCTGAAAGGGTTTTGTCCAGTGATTTTTGTGAAGTCACAACTTGACCTGGCCTTTAACCTGCAAGTTAAGGCACTGACCTTATTGAAGAAACGCGGCATGTAACATGTCATTGTTCTCAGGAACTTATGCTGAGAAATTTTATGCAGGTCATAGTTCGATCTGACCTTTGACCTTTAAGTTTTGCAAGGGGGGTGACGAGTCGCCGCGCTTGCGCGCCGCGAGTCGTCTCTTCTATTTCAAACAAAATGTGCGCCTTAGTTGTTCGCACCAGTATTAAAGCCAAGGATACAAAATGTATTTCAAAAAGCCGTTTGTCCAGCTAATGCCCTAAACTTTACTGGTGCAAGCTTTAAACTCTTACACGTGTTTAACCCACAAGTTTTAAATAAAACGTGCACTAGGACGGGTCCGGGACGAAGGCCCCGGCGAGTGCTAGTCTATGTAGAAATCTCAAAACCTTTACACAATCGTTGCATATTAGGCTCCTTAACCGCTTTACATTTGCAACCGAACCAGGAACCAATTAATAATATTCGGATTTGTCTATATTTAGCTGCAGGGGATTTGAGCCAGTCTACAGCCTATAGCCAGTCAATGTCAGACTCGATTCTAATCACAGCCTCCGATGTATCTTTCCTGGTTTAAGAAATTAGTGCGGAGGCGTCGTCAATAGATCTTAAAATACAACACTGAATGAATGAAGTTTGAACCTGAGTGAGCAAACATGACATATGGCATACAAATAAACATGCGATGTCACACCAATGCAAACAACAATGTCAATTGCTTCTAATGGATCAATCATGAATTAAGGTACTAAACAGCAATAACAAATTGTACACTCGAACCTCACTCCGCATGCACGCCATAAACTTTCAAAGCGCTGCACTGGAATATAAACTTAAAATGAAGATTTCTCCTCACGCCCCTTCACTGTTCCGCTCCAAATGTTTTCAATACTTTAAGTTTTATTTCAATTTTCTCCACTTCTTGGGATTTTGCCCCTATGAAGTTAAAGACAATAAACTCAAAAATTCATACGTCCTATCCAGCTCACCATTTCGGAAGGTATCATTATATTGCAGATTTTTACCAACATTTTGGTTTATGCAGTTTATTATGGTATTTTTTGCTAGATATTGTGCGTTGTGGTTTCATCTGCTGACTGGGATTGTAGTTTTATTATCAGTCCGGGAGTACTCGGAGATCATGGACCCTTCCAGTGACTCCAAAGTCATTTTTGGTGTTTTCATAGTTGCATTCATTGGCGTTTTGTACCCTTTTACTTTCATTTACATCGTATGGGGAAGACAAAGCGCTATTCGTGCTCTATTCCAGCTTTCGCAGTACAAATCTGAAGATGACGTTTGGTATTCAAAGACACTTACCATTCCTAAGAAGTGGCGACACTTTGTGCGGTCGAGAAGATTTGGCTTCCTTTTTACATTCTTAGTCATTATTCAGTCTTTTACGGCTGTTCTATACTTTGAAAGGAATATATTTTTTGTTCTTTGGAGTGGGGAAGATTTGGGTAAAGTATTTATGGGCGAATTAAAGGGTCGATTTGAATTCAATGTTTGGATTAAAAATGCGACTACTTCGCCTCCTCATGTGTACACTTCAGAGATCACATCTGTTTTGGTGTCTGTTCTCTCTGTATTTTACTATTTCCTTACGCATTATACGTATGTCATTGTATCCTATTTGGACATGCTCGTCATCGTGTCCGCTTTTGCTATCAGAAGGCTTTCCTACGAATTTATGGAGGTGCTTCAGCCAACATCAACAAATCTGGACGAGGAAGACGAAGTTCAGGTAACATATTAGTGTAAATTTTTATTAGTACATTGAACGCGCATTTATTCCTTACACACCTTGCAGGTTTTTGAAAGATATGAATACGTGAACCGTCTAGTGGAATGCATAAACAGTATAAATGGGCCCGCTATCCTCTGCTCAATGATAGCCATTGTTCCAACATTTTCCAATGAAATTGTAGAAGCCATTCTTGTCCCTGATTGGGGAAGTCGATTGACGACATTGTTGTATTTGACTCTAGCGTTGACTCCACATATATTGGCAGCAAACGCCAGTCAGAGGGTAATGCTAGTACTTAGTTATTGCTAAGTTGCTGTACGTCCTAAGCCATAATGTTGTGGTTTTTAGTTTGACAAATTCAAGGATTGGCTGGTCCAGAACAAAAATCGTACCAATACGGATACCAGTGGAAGAAAATCCATAATGCTGTATTTGAAGATGACAAATGAACCAATGGGCGTAACCGGGTGTGGCTTCTTCGTAATTACGTATCGCTTTATTGGCACGGTAAGTAAATTAATGTTAAAATTTATCAGTAAAGTTATTTAGTTATGCGAATTTTAATTGTTATTTGCAGGCTGTGAGTATTTTAATTACTTATTCAATAATTGCGTACCAGATACGAGGGCCGGCAAACCAAGCAAAAATTGCAGGTCTGGATTAAGTTCAGATTTTTTAAATTGTACTTTTAATCGGTAAATATTCATTATGAAAACACTTAGAGTTGCACTGAAAATAGGTTTATAATATGCGAAAATGAATAAATTATGTAAAGATATAAGATTCGAATACTAGTAGTCATTACACAGTATAACCAGAACCGCCCGACGACCTATACAGTTTCTCCAAAAGCATAGCAGTGATTAACATGGGAATAAATATAAGGAGGATCAGCGACAAGCTCAACCAATAAGCGGAGATTGGAGCTGCCACCTTGTAGCAAAACAAATGAATTGTTGCATCCACTGCATTCCAAAGTGGTTCACATTCTCCAAGAATAAATAAAGTTGCGTTATGAACGAAGTCTCCATAACCGTCAATTATATCATATGGGTCTGCAGCAATTCTTGCTCCCTGAAAGAGTTAAACGCGATAAAATTTAAAAAAATTAAGTGCTAAAATTGATTTTCATTAAGTAATGCTGAAATTAGCACTCACATTCAAAAATCCCTCCACTGTATTCAAAATTCTCTTCAGCACTTCGATCAGCTTTGTGGCGTCAGTTTTAATCAAATCTCCGTGGGTTCTTTGCATATCTTGCAATTTTGATAATTCTATTGCGATATTTCCGCCAACTTTCCCATGATTTTCCAATAATGTAGTATCCACTAGGTCTGCAGTCTATAAGTTACACAGAAATTTTGCATGTAGTTAATTTGAAATTATGCTAATGTCAAACAAAGATTTACCTTCAATTGTTCACTAAATTCACGAAGTTGGGATTCAATGCCTTTCAGTCGCTGTACACTTTCAGCTGTCTCCGCCGTATGCCAGGAATTTGGAATTGTTTGTGGAAATCTGTCTCTAAGATTTAGCACCTCATTGACATTGAAGACTTGCTCCAATCTGAAAGCCTGGAATGCACCGGATTGTCGTTTGCAGGATCTGGAATTTCGAAATTGTGAATTAAAACAACTTATAATGTAGAAATTTGATAATTCAAGATGACCACGTGACATACTGTATGATTTCTGGATAAATCGGTAATACGTAGCTGTCCCCATTGGTAGGTGAAGCCGGTTTATCAACCAATGAATCATTTTTTTCAAAATCACGTATGGATTCGCTACACGACTTGGGTTAAGACACCAGAAAACACAAACCCACCCAAAGCCAAGATCCAAAGGAACCATCCAACAAAAAATATGGTGAATATCCCACTACAAAATTGAATATTGCGTTTAAATCGCATATTTCCGCTTAAATCGTAATCGTAATAATAAATTTACCAGTTCATAAATGAACCGCCACTACGACGAGTGCAGCACCGAGCCCTGGGATTCCCAATACAGCCAAAGGCGGCGCCAATGATGAAGATAATTGGAACCAGAAGCATAACCAAACAAATTAATAAAAGTGCGACGTACCTGCAGCATTTAATTACCAATGACGAGCCGAATATTCAATTAATAGTGTTTATAGTATTCGTACGCATAATCAGCTCCGATGTTCATAGCATTTTCAATTTTATTGACTTCATCCTTGATGGACTGAATGGGTACATCTTTCAATGCATTAGTCATACTCGTTGCATTCCCGCTCAGCTCTTGTCCTGCTCTATTAATCGCAGCTTCCCATTCAGGCGGGACTCTTGCTTGGTTGGATAGATTTTGAACAGCGTTGGGAATATTTATGGTAACAAAAGTTACCAAACTTTTGTAGATTGGGGTAAGATGCAATTGCTACAAAAAATATAATATACATTGTAATTTACATTAGATTGAGGTCTAAAAAGCACTAAATTCTCACATCGAGCACCCCTATCTCAAATTCCTGACATATTTCTGATTTACAATCTTTAATAAGTTTGGCAATATTGTTTTTGGATTCGGAAATTGAATTTTCCGCCAATTCAAGATGGAGGCTCAAGCTATTTGTATTCTCCACTGCCTTCCATAGCAGAGAATTGGTTTCTGTGGCTATGAAGGGAGGCAGACCTAAAAAAGCAAATCCAAAAGCTGAATTTTCAATAAAATTTAAATTAACCACCAAAACTTACTGTTTCTCAAGGCTCTTTGAAATACATCATAGCAGTCAATAAAAATAGCATCAATCTGCTTGATTGTTACATCCAAATAGAGTTGTGTGTCATTGAGTCCATTGTTTAAATCCTCTGGTATGCCACGGATAGCTTTTCGCATTTGTTCGTTGGCAATAAAGCATCCAGAAAGAGCCGCCCTGTGTTAAGAACTTAAACTAAGTGACCAAATTCTTTTAAAAAATTCTGACCTTCGACCTAAAGTAGTAATGTCGATCCAGGACACGTATACTACTATAAATCAATACATATGCAAAAGGCCTTACGCAAAAAAAGCTATCCAAATCGCCAATCCGACAGTACATCCAATCCTCGCAAATTTTCTCTCGACTGTCCTCTACCAACATGTCTTGATCTTCATCTTTGCGCCGACGCAAACAGCAACAACAGAATTTAACAGTACACCAAATGATTCCAGCCAGGACCATTATGATCGTCATCAAAAGTCCAACAGACAAAAACCCCACGGGTCCATTATTATCCCAAACGTAGTCCGTGTCGCCCAAACCATTAAAATCTGTCAGATCCGCCGGATTCAATTTAAATCCAGAGAAATTTGCCGCAGCTGGGAAAATCCAATCCAGAATATCAAGAGCTGCAGTATTGTAGCCATCGTTAAGGTCATATTCAAATCCTGGCTCGGATTTCCATTCGTTTAAGCTGTCGTTCATACGCGGAACAAAGGGGAAATAATTAGGCGGCGGCAAATCAGCCATTACAAAAAAACTATTTTTTACTTTAATTCAATATGCAAATTTAAATCGTGTATGTGTGCTTGAAGTTTTTAGCCTAGTTAGAGACGAGACAGACAACCATCCAAACTGTTGGATGACTACTGCGAATTTGACATTGGCATTATTCTGACAGCTTGTTCAAATTATGATTCTGTAAGCTGAAGGCTATTGTGACGACATTTGATTAGATAAAACAAAGCTGCATGTACGTACATTCGCGCAGAGCACGAATCAGGCCGAGGTAGAAAACAAACCTGATAAGGATTTAATGGAGATCAGAATATTAGAGTGCATGTATGGAATTTCTGGCAAAATATTAAGGCTTCTCGATAAATTAATTTAGCTGCTGTGAGTCATAGCGCAGCGCGAGGACTAGTACTTTTAACACGTAATACTTCACAGCAGACACTTTACATGCAAAATGGTATGGCGTGCGTGGTATGTCGATTTTACTTGCGGCATCTATTTATCATCGTCAATCTAATTGTTAGGAAAACAAATGTTGAGGTTGAAATGCTATTAGTCACCTCTAATTAGTTAGTCAGTTTAAAACAATTTTTTGCATGCGAAATTGCATGGGGGTGATGGAATGCTCGTTTATTAACCCTCCTGTAGTCTCCATACGCAAATAATGGCATGAAAACTACTAATGTAGGTTGACAAAGGCATACATCAAATTAGTGCATAGTGCATTGCAATAATTTAATCAATAATTTGGAGTTACATATGACTGTATAGATATGAACACGGAGTGTTGGATAGTGTTTACTTTGGCACTTTTCCCTTAAACTTCACACATCGCGCGGAGATGTGTGAAGATTGCAGATTTATTACCCCTCTTGTATTTCTATTGCGGGTTTGCCCTTCAGAAGTTAAAATCCAGCCTTAATTTAAGAAAATAGCCTTGGCATTGAGACTGCACTCCAGCACTACGTTATTAATTAAGTTTACTCGGTTGACCTAAGGATAAAGCGCTTCGCATTTGGGTTAGCTTTATTTTTGAATTATACAGTAGAGCAAAAACCATATAATGAAAAATTAAGAAACTGAAAGGAGAATTATTGTGCACTGGATTGTATTTTATTCTTAATACAACTTTTGAATAAAATCCCTAGAACAGATAATTTAAATGACAATCCCTCATTTATACAATTAAATAGACCGTACTCCACCAAATCCATTAGAGCCCAATACCTTTAGTTGATCCAGGCACACCCATCTTTTGTGATACTGTGGGCACCACTTGCTCCTCCCTCGAGGGTTGGAAGTCACTCGACCGAAATTGAGCCAATACCACCACAAACGTAATCACTGGACCAATGAGCTGCAAATAGAATTATATAGCATTAACTATTGACCGACTGCATTTACTTTTGACATTAGGAATGAGAATAGCACACCGAACTGACGAATCCCCGATTTAATGTGTAGTAGCCTGACGCTGTGAGCTCAAATCGCACCTGCACCGTCAGTCGTTGAAAATATGCCAATTTATCATACATTGGAGAAGCAAAGCTACCCGGGTCACATGCTTTCACCTTGGCACATAATTCTTTTACCTGCAACCGAGAATGAATTTAAATAAAGTGTAACATTAATATGTCTATTCTATACTAATCTTACAAGTATAAATTTTCACCGAATTCTGCAGTTGATGTCCGCATTCACAGAGGAGAATAAGTCGGGATATATTGATCAGCCCAGATGATATTAATGGTTGCAGTTGCGCTACCATTTCCCATGCATCTACACCTGCAGCCTGTTTTATTGAGATCAGAGCCAAGTAGACAAATAGAATCACATGTAAGATCCCGAAAGATACCAAGACACACAATGGAAAGGAGAGCGCTTGATCCATGGTTTGTCTTATTTTGATGAGTGACCCAAGGCTGCTGATGTATTGTGAAATGGATTGTACATGAGAGTCCACGCTTAGCTCACCATCAGAAGTGGTCACAATAAATTTTGGTAACCCCTGTGCAGACATAAAATGCTGGGTATGTGGTACCGCTCCTATCGAATTATTTAAATCTTCTGCCATAGCTTGTATTCTTTCCCGTATGGCTGTCGTATACATAACGGTCAATGCAATGAAAATGCATAATCCAGCCTCGTAAAATGCAAAAGGTAGAAATCCAACAACACTCGTGCCAAACCAGCGGTTGGAAATGCATTGCGAAGACGCAGACGCGTCTTGAAAATCGCCATCGCTGGTACTTATCATGTAGCGTAGTGACCCAACGGACCCCAACATAGTCCCCAAATACACAATCCACAATTTGAAATTCCAGAATATTCTCAGCCTTGATGTATGCTGAAAGCGGGTGTCGTAGCTCTCCATCTGGTGGACGAATTCTACAAAATAGCGTGAGCGAATCAAACAAGTAATGGTTAAGATGACTTTGGTCCAGATATCAAGGGCAAGATATCCTCCATTAGAGAGGGAATCCGTCACGCTCAAATTTCCGGATGTTGCCACTTTGCGAACAAAATTAAACGCACAGGTTGAGCTGAAGAGAAGGAGAATGGCATGGAGAGCAAAGGCATAAAGCATTTGCCAGCTGAACCATCGAAATTTTAAATCAAGGCGGCAGGGGAGCAATCCAACAATGCAACCAATGCCAAGCAACGGCCTTATTCTTGCAGCAAACGTGTTTGAAGGAGACATTCAGTAGCTAAGTGCATTAGGACCTCCTTGTAAAGTGTAACTGGCTATATATACTGGAGGTACACTGCATTTCTAGCTGTCTTCATCTGTTTGCAAAGCACTTCAACGAGTATACAATTGTAACTGTCGTCACGTATGACGATAGAACTCTGCTCTAAAGCGCGTATCACTACATGATTCATATTTATTTAAACAATGGGCAGTTATTGGTTTGTGATGGAGTTTGTGCTTCAGTGCAAGGAGGGGATAACCTGTGAATTACAGGTTTCATCATACACACCATGCTCACAGAGGTAGAATTGTACTTCACTTTGCTTGTTTTGCTCTAGTACAAGAAATGACACAAACTTAAGGTTCTAGACTTTATAATAAAATAATTGTTGTCGCCAGTTTTTCTGGAAGTGAGATTACACATTGATTAGGAGCATTGCATTGCATTATAGCCCTTGCGATACATGGTCTGGGTTACAAGTACCAGATCTTATAAGAGGACTGACTGCATTCAAGCGTTGGCGGGAGAGTAGTTTAACTTTTGGTGGAGTTGGCATTGCAAACATAAATAATTCTGCGGGACCTTGGGTCAAGCCACATATGTTGGGTGTTGTGTAGAAAAATATGGCCATTAACCAAATGTCGTGATACGTCATCAGTGCTGTATGCTGCCAAGTTCGATTAATTTGTTTTATGTGGCTTGTGCTGAGTAGGGAGCTGCCACGTGGGTTAGACTGGCGCACTCTGGGCGTGGTTGTTGTGTGCTAAGCTAAATTTAGAATGATTCGAGTAGTTTATTCATGATTGGCGTTTGCTTAAAGCGCACTGCAGCGCAGGAGGTAAATTCGGTGCTTGCACAGCTCATGTCATATCAATGATTAATTAGTTTTTTATATTTGCTCGATTGACTCGCAGGTGTATTTCGTCGCTAGCTTTCTAGATTCGAATTATAAAGTGGAGCAAAGGAACGAAACAGAAAATAATAAAAATTTAATACTAATTGAGTGAGTTGCATAAACTTTGCCTTTCAAAGTCCCATTAACAAAATTAGTCTCTGAAGCCTGGAATTCTGGAGTCTTGAAGCATTGTTCAAATTTACGCAGCTCTACAAACACACTAACATTCGGTGTCTTAAATAATACTTTATTGTAATTGTTTTATTTGTTTTTGCTTACAAATTTGCAATCCAATAACTTCTATTTTGATGATTTATTCAAATCAGGCCTCCAGAGATGATTTCCGAAGCAACATTTCTTTTGGTTCATCGAACATTTCAGACGGGTGAGAGAATTGGGGTTTTGCCTTGGCATTGGAACAAGAAGAGGGTCCGAGTTGAAATGGTACGCAAAATGCCGTTGTTGCAGAAACTAATATTGACATACATTGGCGCAGGGCAAATGTTTGCGATATCCTATCTGCTCATCGTGTCTCTGGTTATGAATATCAAAATTCAGGGATGGGCAGATTACATGGAAGAGTAATTGAAATTACAAATTACAAATTACGGCGAAATTTGTAATTGAAATTACAAATTACAAATTAATTTTTATTTGACTTGTAAAATACAAAATACGAATTACTGTAATTCAATTACATTTTCAAAGTACAAATTACTTTTTATTACATTTCAGACGGGTGAGAGAATTGGGATTTTGCCTTGGCATTGGAACAAGAAGAGGGTCCGAGTTGAAATGGTACGCAAAATGCCGTTGTTGCAGAAACTAACATTGACATCCATTGGCGCAGGGCAAATGTTTGCGATATCCTATCTGCTCATCGTGTCTCTGGTTATGAATATTGAAATTCAGGGATGGGCAAATTACATGGAAGAGTAATTGAAATTACAAATTACAAATTATGGCGAAATTTGTAATTGAAATTACAAATTACAAATTAATTTTTATTTGACTTGTAAAATACAAAATACGAATTACTGTAATTCAATTACATTTTCAAAGTACAAATTACTTTTTTTTTAAATTAATGTTTAAGCATTGTTGGCTTTCATGAGTCATTATTTCAAAGGCCGTCGTTAATGCTAAGTCGGTGTGGTCTGAAAATCATTCCAGCCTCTTGTACTGCTTGACCTGCACGAGTTTTAACACTTGCATCTTCAGACATATTTTAGACTAGCATTACTCTAACGTTAGTTCAACCCTTAAGGGGTCTAGCCTTACCAGGGACCAACCAGTAGCTGGGGTCAAAAGCTCCCTGCGTGTCTCAAATCCGTGTAAAGAAAGCGAACACATTTCTCTACGCGCACGCACGCGTGCGCTGTTCAAACCATTCCGGTTCGCATGTACACACGTATTCGTTTCGTAATATTCGCGCATGCGCTGTCCTTCATTGTTCGCATCAAGCATCGTATGGCCAACACAATACATACATGCAGAAATAAATGATTTTTCGTATCACCTCTATTGTGACCTTTGACCCGGGTCAGGTTAAATGTGACATAGCATATATAAATTCCAGCAGGATGCTGCAGATTTTAAGCTATCACTGGGCAAAATCGGTCCAGTAGTTTCGGAGGAGATAGAACACACACACAGACAAATATCCGTTCTTAATATAGTACATGATTTTTGGACTTAGGCAGAAAATTAAAATTGATTTCCGAGTGATGCATCATCGCCGTCTCCACAAACAAACTTACAATTAATTTCTATTAAGTACATTTTAAAGTCAATGCGCCAATTGGTGCGGTGTTTTTTATAAAATTTCGCGCGATAAACGAGAAATGTAATTTGTAATTTGAAAGAGTAATTCAATTACTTTTCAGAAATTATAGCAAATTACAAATTACACAAATTAGTTTTCAAATTTGTTGTAATTCAAAATACAAATTACAAATTACAAAAATGTAATTAAATTACGTAATTTGAATTACTTGTAATTAAATTACAAGTATTTTGCCCATCCCTGTCGAAATTGCGGAATTCTGTACTCTCATGTCCTTTTTGGTATTGCTTGTGTACAGCGTAGTTCTCGAGATTATAATGATAAAGCATAGAGGTTTATTTCTCAACAATTTGAACTTACTCCTCATCCTCAATGATGCATTACGTAAGCCATATTGTTCAGATTCTTTGGTTCCAAGTACTATGCATTGGAGGAATTACTGTTTGACGATGTATACATTTTTAAAGTAAAATTCTACAATTTGAAGACAGCCAAAGACGACGGACTCGACAAGATTCAGAAAACAATATATTACGGATATGCATGTATTGCCTTACTCTACGTTCCAGCAGGAGTCGTCTTTATTTAACCTGAATTTGAAATCTTGGACTTCTCTTCACATTGTGACACACATCTTTTCTCCATTTCTATATATCGTCATTGTTTTAGTACTACCAGTTTTTATAGCGAACCTGACTGTCGCGCTCGCTGCTTTAGTAACATCTGCTGTCTATTTCCAAAGTTCTATTGAATGGCTTCAACTGTACAGAAGGTAAAACATTATATTTGAGTCTGACGAGTTTCATAAAAGCTTAAAATCAGCAAATGCCATCTTAAATATATTTATGTTTAAATATGTATTGGTGACTAATTTTAGGAAATACAATGCTTTTTTTAGAAATTGGGAGAAATCGTCAATGAATCAAAGGGCAGCCTTGCACGGTTACTTTAAGAAACATCAACTTATTCACACCAATTTCAATGACTACGCTGACAGTTTGACTTCTGCATTTTTAATCTATCAGAAAAATCTATGGCAATAAACATCACCAAAGGAACACTCAACGAATCAGACCTACTAGTGAATGAAGAGATAACCATCCCAGCATTAAAAAAGGAAGGATCAATAAAATACCTAGGAGTCAACTTTAAAGACCAGCTGTTTTTTGATGAATCAATGGTCATCGGCAGCCTGACGAAGGATGGATGTTGCTAACCAACACAGCTTTGCTCAAGCCGGAACAAAAACTACAAATCATGAACCAATACTTGTGGCCAAAAGTGGTCTACCCATTTCAAACTGCGCCACTGGGAAAAATTCCACAAACATTCCTGGAAAACATGGACAAAGCAACAAGAAGTGCGACGAAAGAAATCCTGGGAATACCCAACGACACTCCGGACGCAATGACATATTCACCGACAACATACAAGGGACTGGG
>JAAXYW010000577.1:0-33938 GCA_036851895.1 Orthonychiurus folsomi | reverse complement strand
AAACATGTCGTCAATCAAGGGTAGGTGATTAATCGATTTTGGTTTTGGATTAAGGATTAACAATATCCGCTTTCGGGATTACGGATTAATCTCAAACTTTCCTTGGTTGAATTAAACACTGGTTAAAATTTTCAAGAAAAATTGGGATTATGGGGTGGAATTAAAATGGCCCGACTTAATTCTTGACTTGGGATTAATTTACATTTGCTTGACCTCGTATTTTTTTGGATTTAAAAGGGCTGATGTCCTAAAAAGTGGGGGTGTCCATGTGGCAAGTAAAATTTAAAGTGAATAAGGGCAAGTAGTAGGTAGTACGTACTCAACATTGGAATTCCTCAATTTAAAGTTGAAATAGGAGCACGCATCTCTTTAGTACACTTTGTGCTTGTCACTGTGAACTGGCGTGAATTATTATTGGAATATTAATCAGAATTAAGAGTCCGGATTTTATATTTTTATACAGATTTTATATACAATTATAAGAGGCAATTCTAAAAAGTATCTTGTATCTTAAAGTCTGAAAATATTCCGCGAAGATGCAAGATACAAGATACTTTCTTTAACTTCTTAAAGATACAAGATACAAAATGTATCTTAGATACGTATCTTAGATACAAGCATCTTCAAGATACATGTATCTTGCCCACCTATGCCTATGACCAATTTTTAACGTTAGAAGCACTAGAGATATTCTAAAAATAATGAAATCTTACATCCAGCTGCAGGAGGACGCAATCAAAACGACCAGAGATGCACGCAAAAAGGAGAAATATATTTTAGTTAGGGAAACTTTTCCAATTCAAAATCAAGTGAGTACACTGAAGATGCTAGGTGTAAAATTTAATTGTGAGCGAGTGAAAGTAATAATTGATGGAAATTCAATTCATTGATTGCTAGCATTTAATTACCTTATGATTTGGTGATTGCGGATTGATCGGATTCTTTTCCTGTAAGGTTAGGTAAATCAATTAAACAAGGCAAACAAACGTGTATCGTCCACACAAACACATCGACAGTGATAACGAAAATAAATGTATGTTTGTTTTCCATTATCATAATCCGTACTACAGGTTAATGTATTATTTAAATTATTAGTTTAGCCAGCTATTATTTACAAAGCCTGAACTTATTTTTGATACAAATTATTTGCTTTAACGCTAGGCCAAGGGCAGTCCTAATTCCAAAGTAAGAGGGAAGTTTATAAAACGGAGCAGAAGTGTGTATTTACAAACTGGTCATTAGTTTATTCTAATTACTACAATCATCTTGCATGCGCCATGCATAGATCCAATACCAACACTCTTTGCCATTTGGCTGAGATATTTTCTAGTAATTGGCAAACATCGAAAGAATCTCGTTATGTGTTGCGCAACACAAAGTTTCTAGTGTTTAGAATCGCGTTGCCCGGTGCGTGACATGCCAATTTAATTGGATTTTCTCTAAATATGTAAAATTGTAAACCATTCCCCTTCCATACAGGCGACTAGTGACTGGCAGCCTGGATTTGAATGGATTGTAGCAATAATTGGATTCGTTTAAAACTGCATATGATTGATTCCCGGAAAAATAATTAGGGAAAGCTATAAATAGAAAGACCTAAATTTAATGTTTTTTAAGGAAATGAATATAAAATCCAAATTGAAAGCCTAGTACTGTCACCTAATAGACGTCTTAATACGCGTAATCATATCGAATTACCTGCTCTCTGCTTTCCTCACTCTTTGAGCAAGAAATTGTGTGAGGTTCCACGGTAAAAGCAGCCAGAATTAGTAAATAATTAATTAGTTCAGAATTAAGATCTGTATGTAGAAAGTATGCAATTTAATACATGCGAAAAAAAACCCAGAAGATACGTTATTTACATAACGTAGTGGCATTATATTTGTATGCTACGTTAATAAGCAAAATTGAGTTAAAATCATTAATTACCTCTGTTGCTGACATCTTGATTTCAGGTATGATTACTGCTTACTGTTACAATCTACGACCTAAACAATTAATTTCCTCAAACGTAATGCTTCAACACAATAGTACCTAAATCCCTACCCGGAAGTGAATTACCCTGTTTAAACTTTCAGTTTCAACAGAAGCACGTATTTGGAATGAGTTTTCGAAATTAAATTATGAGCACACAATTGAATCTACTGGGTTGATTTTTCTATTGTTCTGGATGTCCTCGCCCTCGATTTTAATCAAATGTGTAGAATGAATGAATTGATTCACGGAGAGAGTTTGAAGTCGTAGTAAAAGTTCTATCTACGATCTCCTCAGTCATTTCTTTTCTCCCGTGAACATATCGCATCCCAGAGTAGAATTTCCCAGGAGCCAATGCAATGGACAAATCAATAGCCGTGGCCCTGCGCCTTCATTGCGATTGCCGCCGCCCGCTTGCCGCTGGAGCACAACTTTCCTTTCAGTGGGTGACAGCGGAGAGCGGAGGCCGCTTTCTCCTTTGATAATTCCATGGGCCGGGCGGGGGAATGTGTAGGCGGAATCTCGTGATGGGCAACGGCCACGACGCCACAAGGGTGTCTACCGGTGACGCAATGACCCACTGTTATTGTTTTTTTACGCAGTTTGCTGGAGTATAATATCCGAATTCCTGGAGAAATTGATCGGAAGAATTTAATATTGTGAGCTGTATGGCGATATTAGTAAATGCCATTTCTAGGCGTAGCGTATATTATGCTGTGAGTGGGTGCAATTTTGAATTATGGCAGATTAGAATAAAATTAGTGATCAAGACAAATTCTGAATACCAGCTTCTCTAAGTATTTACTGCCTTGGTTTACAGTTTAGTGTGAAGACACGAATTGTTGCTTGTATCATTCAGAATTGGAAAATATTAGGGTTTGCAAAAATTAACCTTTTCTTAAGATTATACTTAAGTTTGTATTAGTATAGCCCCAAACAACAAACCTATGTGGCGCAGTTTTCTGGGAAGCCGTTTCATTTACAGTTGGTAGGTTTGGATTGCCCAACCCTCAATAAGAGGGGTTATCGAAAATGTAAAAAATAGAATTACAAGGGTAGTCGGATGGATCCCACTACTGATCCGGAGATAGAGAATATTTTACGAGTCTTGCGTGAGAACCAAGATTATTAGCTTTGTTTATTGAATTTTTTTTTGTTTTTCGTTCTTTCTGGGAATTGATATCAAGCTTAGACGCCTACGAGCGTATTATGTAAGAAACATACAATATCTTTGTTTTTGGAAGCAACATACACTAGGGTTGATTTTCGCGTTGGCCGTGCTCAATTTGAAGATACTGCAAATGCTTGAATAAAGCAATAATTTGTACATAAACTTAAGTCAAATCTGTATTCACAAAGTTTGACAATCCCCAAATGCAGAAGTGTTTAATATAAAACTGTTTTCCCATTACACAGATTGAGATTGATGTGCAAGAGTTTCACACCAAATTTTAGCTCAGGACATCGCATCGTTGTCTGAGACGAAAGTTCTATTGACTGGTGCAGTTCAAATTCTGCGCCATTATGTTTACTACAAGCCTTCAATAAAGAATAAATCCAGTTATCTCCAACCGATAGCGAATCGCACTATTATTTTAGTTTTACTTTTATTAGTAACAGACAAATGTGTGTCCGCTAATATTTTGTACACATGCATTCACTCTCTCGTCTTCAGAGACAACGAACCATGCCACTAATAAAGTGAAATCACTTCTTCCGAGGTTTTAATCTTATGCCATTGACATGACTATAGCGTCAGACATCTAAAATTGTCCCCGTCTGATATGAATTCTTACTGAGCATTAATGCGCAATAGTCTTAAAGTATGGCTAGCCAGCCAGCCAAAAGCATTAAAAATTCACTTGTATTTCAATGCAGCCATTATTTTAATTATAAAATCAGCTGCTACTGGATTGTTTTCGGCTCTATTGTTGCTGAAGTTGTGGGCTATGTCAATACACTTTATCTGCACTCTGCTGATCTAAACTCTTTCAAAACCTTAATGGTATGAAATTGTAATGAGACTTACATATTGTCGGCAAGCAGCCAAATTCGGACGCCCAAATAAGGGTCCAGTGTCTATCACTTCTCTCAAGTCCGCCGCGGATGAAGTTCCAGAAGATGGAAGGGTTTTGCTTTCAGGCACATGCAGAAAGGTCAAAGCATCCACGTCACCACGATTCAGGGCTCGGAGTTCATCTCCTAGTCCTTCCGGTGTTTCACCACGTTCAAATCGTGACATTTTATGGGTTTTCGAGTTATATAACTCCAGATGATAATATTTACTTGGTGCTAATAAGAAATGATGATTAAGCGCGGTGTTCTACAACACAATCCGGAACTAAATCCGTCCACCACTTGACACGCGCACCTGTCTCGCCTGGATGCAAAACCAGGATTGTGTTCTATTTTGGTTTTGGAACAGAATTGGCCCGGGATCCTGGATGCTAACACGAGTACCCGTTTTTTATTTACTTTAAGACGCACTAAATGCAAAGCCGGTAAGATGATTCAGTCTCCGGTGAACACAAATCAAAGCCTCGTGCGACCTTGCTACAAATAGTATAAGATGGCAGTCTGAATTTTCCGAATGCCAACTTAATCTCTCAACTCGATCATACTCTACAAAGTAACAAAAATTTATAATGACGTAGTGTTTGTAAAGTATGTGAAGGAAGTAGTTGAATTCAAATGGATAAATAATATGAACAATTTATTTAAAAATTTACGTGTTGAATATTATTTGATTGTAATTCATAGATATATTTTGTCTGAATACTCGGCAATTGCCAAACTTCCGACGTTTGGAAAATTAAAATTGTAGCTCCGCCGGTTCAAGCTCTTTACCGGCTTCAAGATTTGATAAAATTACCAGTACTACAATTTGTATTCAAGAAATGAAACGAATGCATGTACTAAAGCACATTGGCCTATCTGACCAGATATTACACAATACTGAAAATTGTAAAGAGAACGAACGAAGCGTTTGTCCATCGATGATGGAAAGCAGATTCTCGTTCTCACAGTAATTTGCTTCATCAATCCTGTGCTCTGCACATATGAGATTTAAAATTTAAACCACTTAGGCATTTCCACGTACTTTTACAACAAAATCTAGTTTGAGAGATAAAGCATTTCCAAACAAAAATAATATCTACCAACATTTATTTCAAGAAAATCTAACTTAACAATTAAACTTGCCTGCCGTGGACTAGGTATAATACTCCACTCAACATTGAATTGCAATTCTTCTGACGATTTAAACATACCAGGGCAGCGACCAGCATATGGAGCATGGTCTTTTCTCTTTAGTTACAGAAATCTGCATCTAGAGTAAATTTCCCAAGCAGAAAACTTTAAAATTTAATAGTAGCATTTACTCAATTATATTATTTTGATTCAACTACATCTTCCACAACCCGCAAGGTCGGGTCGGGCGGGGTCATTGGCGATCCTTCCCCCGACATTGTTTATATTCCCACCACGCAGTCAGCCAAAATCCACCAAAATCAGCAATAGTGTTGATGACCAGAGAACCCTACCCAAACTGTCATATGATATAACCCAACGTACAAAAACCCAGCAGAGTGTCATATAGCCCAACGAACACTACAGACTACACATTGTATAGTGTATTTTTTGTGTTATTTCTTGAAATGGAGGTGTTTCCTCCACTAAAAACATGGCCTGGGGTTGTGAGTCGGAGTGGATTGGCACCACCAGCATAGCTAGCACCTTGCCTACCTGCAACCCATTCATCCTTCCCTGCATTCCACGCTCAGTCTCCAACACCACAACAACAAGGAGTGGTGCTGCTCCCATCTCTTTTTTAATACAAAATTGTGTTGTAATATTTACTACTACACAGTTGTAGTTCCTACATAGTGCAGTTTTTAAAACATTTGGAAATCCGGGTTAGTGGAGTCGAATTATTCGGTTCGAGAACAAGTGGAATTCGGGAGATCAAGTGGTGGGATTATCGCACTGACACGGGGGCGGGTGCGGTGGATGAGACAACGAAACAACAGGTGGGTCGAGTCCGTTGATTAGATTAAATAGAATGTTAATAGTAATGAATGAGTTGAGGAAATTGAGTGTAGATAAGTGATTAGATTAATGGATAACTGGAAAGATAAGTAAGGGAATGTTTATTTTTTTATTTTATTTTGTTGGAATTAGATAAAAGATAGCGAAAATTTCTGGTGGAAATTGTGTGCGGAGAGCGGCAAACCATATTACTCTAGCAGTTTATAACTAACTATTTTTCATGACGGTGGCTCCTTTTAAATAGCTCAGAGATTCCATGGACTGGATATAGTGGAATTGTATAAATTGTGAAACGTGGATGTTAGGATAAATTTTGATGTTGGAGCTAATTAAATTTTGCCTCTAGTGCACACCATAACAGAATTTAGTGTGAAATATTTGCCTGGTCAAGGTATAGACAAGAATGGGATTCTTAACACTTGAGTGCGATATGGCCAGGTAGCGTTTTGTGAAACTTACTTCACTTTTTCCTGGAAGCTGATCTTAACTCTAAATATTAGCTATTTGATTCTAAACCCAATAAACATTAATTGACGCAATAGGGCTATAAAAGTGCGCATTTAATTTAATTAGTCATCAAAGGGCAAGCAAGCATTCGGTGCCATTCTTATTCTTTGAAATAAGCTGAACCTTTGTAAAATTGGGCAGCACCAACACACCGCTAATGGGTAATGGCTCACAATTTTGCAAGCATAAAAACTTTATTGATTTCTGGTATATTACAGGCACGAGTGGCCCTTATCCTATTATTATCATGACTCATACTTTGGAGTTGTTTTGCAAACCAACCAGCCAACCAAAATCGGAGTGAAATTTGGCATCCGGTCCGGTCAGCTACTGGCACGGGCTCGGTTTTAACTTTCCTCGCGTGCTCTGTATTATTATTTCCGTTGGTTGACTATTGATTGCACTGCACTCCGGCTCACGGCCGTAATTAATAATTCACGGCCCTCTCTTGCAAGCATAGTCAGATGTTGGCTAGATTTCAAGTTAGAATTGTCCATTCGGTTGCCGCATGTCAAACTCACTCATCATTCATCAAAATATAAAGTCAAGCGCTTCTTGGTCTGTGCTCGATTTAAAAATATTTGTAAACATCTGACATTTTTGTTTTGATAGGAGGAAATGGGCAGGCGACAACTGAACGAGATTTAGCCAGGAATGCCAAAAGAAGGTAAAGACTGATGAGCAATACGTCAGTTGGATTTGTCTTGTAGAACCATTGTTTGCTGATCTGAGTCAGAAAGTATTACAAGTTCGCTGCGGAACTTCACTTGGAGCTTTGAAGACAAGACCTGGACACCGAGGGCCATTGTACTTTTATGGAATTTTAAAGCAAAGATTTGGCTTTGATTAAGAAGACAACGAAATCACTTACCTGTGACCTTGTCCTGGACAGACTCCTTGCCCCTCCAGCAAAAACCTACACTATGTCTAGTTAAACAAAATCAATATTTTAATCATATTTGCCAAGTGCTTTATCTGCAACTACGACACTACGGCTTGGGAAATTCCCTGCTATTTTTTTATCTTCTGAGGTACAACTCCCAGTTATTTCTGCAGTGCCAGCCGCATTGCTCAGTGTCCTTGCTTTCCCATCCAGCCAAGTCCGCATAAACTGCAAATTTAATGACGATTGAAAGAATTGCGTGATCGATAGGATGGAATCCTGTCTATGAAGGGCATTTAACGTCACCTGTTCCCTCGTTATCTGCCAGCCGATTACTCAGTAGTGTCATTGCCAATGACAGTGTTGACCCGGCATCATCAGTGTAGCATACCGTTCCGAATTAAATAGAAGATAACACTAGGATTGGGATACCTAATTTATAACTTCCTGTAATCCTACTGCGGTCTACCACGAGAAGCACTTTACACCCAAAAGTATTAAGTTCAACAACATATCCACAACAGCATTATCAGTTTCAACTGCAGGAGTCAGGCGTAGCTGTGTTTTCAATCTTTTTAATTTCACCAACATTCTGTGAATAAACTGTGAACTGGGACTACTAGTGAATCTGAATTTCACCGTGAAGTAACACATTCCTGCCTGCAACTACCCCATCCGTCCAAGGATCCTTTCTGTGATTTGAGTGTGAAGTGTGACATTTTGATGCTCAACCGTCCAGAATTGTGTAATATATCAAAAATGTTGACGAAAACACCGATGTGAATGTGATTTTAACTATTTGAAACTTTGTTACAACATTTATTATACATCATCCAAAAATACACTTTCCGGTGTTTCTATAATGGGGGCTGAACTTGTAATGATCAACTAGGATATAGAATCTCTAAGTGTATAATAATACACCGTCGAACAAGATTCGGATAATTGAATTGATCTGAAAACATTAAAATGGAAGGAATCGGTAAGTCAGCTGCTGTTTCTCTTTTAAGTAAAATTAAATGATAAGAAAGTTGTGCCAGCTTGCTTTCTTGGCGTGATGCTCCTCTGTACAAAAAATATCAGCTTGAAGATAACATGCTTGTTTCCCACATTTTTATATTATGTCTTGACTTGAATTTAGATATCTTCCAAGCTCTTTCGGTGAAGGGAAGGAGTTGTTTCTTTTCTTGTTTTATTTCTGCAAAAGGAAAACCTAAAACAAGTTTAAGTTGTAGTTGCAATTCTGGTTTTTCCTTGCTAGTGACAATAACGCACTTCTAATTCTTCCCAGCATTTTTAACTGCAGACACTCTGAATAGCATTCTCGTTATAAGTTGTTACATACAGTTGTAATCATTATATTGTATGCATTTGCATTTATCCATTTGTAAGCGAAAGCTGTAAAAGTGTTGTTAGTTATTGTCCAAGGTTTATTGTTAAACTTTCCAATCAATGCGAAATTACCAAAAATTCTGATACTCTGCTCAACGTACGATTCTGGTTAGGTTGGACCTTTCCGTTGTTGTTGATTTATGACGTTAAAGTGGCTCATATCACTGCAAATTATTTTTTATTACTGACTGGCAACTGCTAAGATAGAAATGGCATTAGCCATCAATTTGTTAAGGAAATTAACTTTCTTTCCCATGAGGCAGTAGGGCCTGGGAGAAAAGATTAAATTATAGCTGTCCGTGCGTGCTTCATTGGAAGTGCACACTTGGATTTGATGAAATTGAATTAGAATCGGTCTGGTTCGTGTCTTCCTCTTGAACTTAAGTGGCTTACCGTGACTTTTTGCTTGTATTTTGGCACAAACATATACAGATGTTATAGTAGAATGTGACATTCTTCCTTTCCTAAATAAAGAATAACATCAAGTTGGAAGGCAAAACAGTTTAAATCCCTGTCAGTTTGTGGGCTTGGGATTTATTGGAGCGGTTTTTCCATTTTTGTCTTTTTATTGTTTGGGCCTTTGTTCTTGACAACTTGGGAATGAGGAAAGTGTTTCATTGCTTTGAGTTCATTCTCCATGGAATTTGCAAAAAGTTAATCGTGTGAGTAACAGCAAGGCTTTCCTTACATTCCCACGGCCTTTCTATTTTGGAAACTTTGCATTTATTGGTCATTAGGATGGAAAGGGTGAATCAAAAGACTGCAGCATTTCAATAATTTCAAAAGAAATGTAAACTAGTGTTATGTTGTGCTTATGTTAAGGCTAATGTATTCCATGCTCAAGGACTTAACTGGGTTTTGACTAAGCAGTTTTGAATGGCAAGCATTTGGTAAAATATGAAATTAAGTAGTAGCAGCAAGTATAATATAATGATGTATATTCCATTTTTGTCTTCTCACATTTGAAAAATATTTGGTGTATTGCTCATTTGTTCATTGACTCAGTTGAATGTAAAAATTCTTATTACCTCGTTAAGTTTGAGTGTAAGTGTTCTCTATGTTGACAAGTTATGAGGTTTTCAGATAGGAAATCCAGTGCACATGTAATTTGCTTGACTGCAAGCTAAACCCCTAATGTTGGGTACTTCGTAATTTGGAAACCGTGTGCCAAATTACAGTCTTATAAGTTGTTCCTTTGTTTGTGTGATTATCTTTATTTGAGGGAATGTAGCAAGTGAGCTCAACATTGCACTTTGATTAGCAGGTTGGACGGTTGGAGCCTAATCCGTGCTTTCATTCAAGAAAATAATAGGTGAGACGTGATTCGTACTTTTGACACGAGTTTTGGGGTTCTTTTCTACACAAGCTAAGCTCACTCATTGCATTTTGCAGCTAGCGCTCAGGAAATGCATTTCAGGTCATAAGCATTTTAAGGGGCCGAATGCAAGCATGTAATGTAATCCAGCAATGTATTTCGTCGTCCGTTAAAAATCATGGTTTTTTCTTTTTGCATTCGGTTCGGTTGGTATTTGCTTATTTTAAAAACTGAATTCCCCTCTGTCCTGCCATTTCCGCAGGAAATGAGCAGTGTTCTCTAGAGCAGCATATGCTTCTTTGCAAATAATTAATTATACCGGGTCCGAAAGTTGGAATAATTGCATCCGGCAATTTTTGTACCCTTTTCCATCTGTCGTGTGTTCGATCCGTTAGCATTAGTTGGGTTAGTATGCGAATTACCCGATTACCCCTTTACTTTTACTCGATACATTTTCTGAATAGAACACTAAAAACGAGGAAACTATAATTTATAGTTATTCTGCAGCTCTTTTACTTCTAGTCCACCAGAGCTAGTCTTTGCTAAGTTTGTGTTTGTTTTGCACGTGGCACTTTGGTTCGTCTAAAACCGTTCAATTGGAATAATTTTTATTCTTATTACTCTGAGTCATACAGAGACAGCTCGAAGTACTCCATGCTGAACATGTACTCACTCATTCCACATGCAATATGTCTATGAAATAATGTAAAAGGATAAGTTATTTTCTTTGGACGGTCATGATGCGGAAATGCAGAATTTAGACTGCGTTTGTCTTTTGATGGGGAAAGGCTAAGTATCTCTTAAGACGTCAGTTGTTATATTTCCGCATTGTGTAGCATTTTTCTATCAATATGGAATTCTACAGGCTTTCAATTATATAATGCATGACATAAATACTAAAGTCATAAATACTATTTTGAATCAGAGGTGTTACCAATGTGGAGCGGATGGCACAATGCTCGGTGTTAAATGTAACACATAGTAAAAAGAGAATTTTGACGTCTTGTAGACGACTTGTTGATTTCAGAAACGAGATTACAGTATTTTGATGCTGAACCCATCGTTACATTTGCATCACTCAATTTGATTTGGTGTCGCTGTCTCTATTTAAAGTTACCATTGGGCAATGGACCACGGAATAAACAGGACAGGAATGAGTTCCCCGTTGCCGTGTTGAGTCGTGTTGTCTCTGGGATTCAGGCTGGGTGTGTATACGTTATACTCCATGTTCATAAATACGGATTTGTCAATAGGGGGATTTACATACATTGATGAGTACGGATTTGCATTGCGTAAGTCTCAGGTTAATTTGGTTCAGGCGTAACTGTCAGAGGAAAAAAAAATGCCGTTGGATTTTACATGCTCACCATGCTGTGTAAATAAATAAAGGGAAGGGGGCGTCAATTGTAAGTCAATGAAATCCCATTGTGAGTTCTCATTGTAGAGCATGGCTAATTTTTAATAGCGGTGCGGTGTGGCTGTTGCCGCACTCACTTGAAGGACAGAAAATGCAGGCAATGATCTGGGTTGCACGTTGCACTCCAAGGTTTGGATGCTCAGCAAAATTAGGTAATTAAACGAACGAAGAAGATAACTGCAAAGAAATAAGCGTCAAGTGCAGTAACGTAATTGCAATGAATTTAAACTATTTAGCTCGTAGCCAAGTAATCAGTCATCCGTTCATCCAAAGTCGTAGCAAGTAACCGCAGATTTATGAACCAAAGTAGACCTACTTAAAATTTTTTCTCATTTTGGGATTGTCGTCACCTTCTGAAAGGATAAAAATCCCCGTTGGAAATTTTTTAGCTTTGGCCAAACCGTCGCGTCGTCTTGTGTTGATCTGTAGGACAAAACCGTTTTTGACATCGTTTATCATTCAGACGGTGAAGAAAGACTAAAAGGAAACACTTTGCATATGAATGTAAATTTTGACCATTCATTTGATGTAAGATTTTCTTGAGCTTAATGTATGTTTTATGCATGATTCAGGATGTGCTAATGCCATACACTGACTTAAGGTCTAACATAACAGAGCGAAGATGTGAAAATTTGTAATAATTGCAAGAACCGCTTTTCTGCGTAAACTATTACATATGTGTAGTTGGTTTGTCGTTGGTTGTGTTTATGTATGATATCATATAGGAGGATGTAATTTGCTTAAAGCCATGGATGGTGGGTAATGAGGATATGTTCATTGGGTTTGCTTTTGGAAGATGTTCCAGACGAGATCCTGTGGAAAGTAATGTTTTTCAAATCCGGTTTTTCAACTTTGCAAATATCATAACATTTTGATTCGTGTTGTGGACATTCGAAAAGAAAATGTGATTTATTCATTTTTGAGTGCCGCACAGCATTCCGATCTACGAGACGCATAAAAAAGTCAGTGAAAGAATGAAAAATGCTTTGATATTCGTGGTTTGATTAAATAATTGCGTGTAATTCCTTGAAATAATTTTAACGGTCTCTACTGACAATGTAAATTCGGGAAAGCTGCTGTCAGCTACATTTGCTCCATAAAGTTTTCTCCATGAGTAGACAAAAGCATGTTGCAAAGCATAACATAATTTTGATTTTTTGCTGAATTGCATAATTGTATCTACCTTCATTAGAAATATCGTGCAATCCGTAACATCTTCAAAGCGGTTTCGAAAGATGAACCGTTTGATCAGGGAAGATTTCGTGGTTGGGCAGCGGTTTACCTTTATCAATACCCAGAGGAAGTGTTGGGAAGTGGTTGTATGAAATTAAGTCGTCTGGGAAATTGACAGGATACAGTTGTGATGTCAGAATTGAATCTGATGGTGAATGCAAGCCGTTTCTATTCTGTAAAAGGGTAGATTATAAGTTTTTACTGTGGCTTAATCCAGCTTGGAATTTGTTTGCTAAAAGATTTCCAAGTGGCATACAAATTAAGAATACTAATTAGTTACAGCACTGCAAAGCCATTCTGAGACAATTAAATGTCTATTAGCTTTTGCTTGTATTTTTTCTCTGGAAAGAGAAAATAGTTCAGGAAGCTAAATGTGGTTTAAGTATTTTACTATTAAAGAGAACCAATTGTTTGAAACCACTATAGCATATTTTAATGGGTCTAATTGTATCTTTTCCGGAATCTTTCCTTAAATCAGATGTAAATTTTAAAGGCAGGAATTATAGAGTGCATTTAGCTTCGGTTTATCAATTAGTTCCTTTTAGAAGTGAAACAGATGTAATGAATTTAGCCAAGCGTTTAATGCTGAATTGCTGAATAACGAACAAGTGGAGTGCATTTCTTCCCGCATGATTGCAGATCTGCTCTGCTATACATCTTGTGGGAAAATAAAAGGTTATTGAGCTTAGCCTAGCCACCTCTCCACCAAAACAGCATTGCCTGGCTTACAATTTGCGTTACTCTAATTCACCTGAGATTTTCCTCCACAGTTGGCGAACAGACACTTAAAACATGTACTTGTCCTGGTAAATTTGCCTGCAGTTACATTATACAAGCAAGTCAACTCACACTTTGTCCGTTGATGCAGAGCATGGTTGAGGCCTTGGGAATGAATCATCTTCACTTCAAGTGTGATAGGATTTGCATGCTGCCACTGCCACTGCATTTTTGTTAAAATTAACGTTATTCGTCGTCAGCGAACGAACTTGTAAAAGGTGGTCTTTCGCTTCGTGCTCAAAGATAATAGGCTTGAATGCAAAGGAAATTAAATCCTAAAAGACATGCACGCACGGGGTTCTGTTGTTTAAAAGTTCTGAGTGGAAAGGAAATGATGAGGCTGGATTTGAATTATTGTACTTAAGTTTTAGTGTGCTTGTAAAACTAAACCGCTTTCTGGGAGATTTGGATTACTTGTTAGTTGCAAGGAATGAAATCGGGACCAAAGTATTTGTATTATGTATGTACTGTGTGTGTGCTGGGTTGGGGTTCGCCCTTTTCTTGCTTCATCGGATTGATGGTAATCTGGGATTTAAACGGTGTCGGACGTGAGAGGATGAGGGCGGATGTAGGATTATATTTCTGTAGAATTTTTTTTAATTCAGCGTTAAAATGGAGTAAAAACCTGTAAAATCGGCCGTGGAAGGAAATTCTGAAAATGAGGCAATTGTTTTAATTGTCTTCTTCCCTTCTTGTCCGCATGCGGAATTCTGAACGTGAATTGATCATTAGTCACACTTCGACTTTCTGCCACTTCATTTTGCATTCCCATTCCTAATGAATGTTTAATTTTGAGACATTCTAATTGACTAATGATCAATTTATTAATGTAATAATACTTGTTTAATGATACTAATTTTTTCATTTTTTTGCAGATGAAATGAACTGCCGTCTCTGTCGGGGATCAGAGGTCAAAAGCCCGCCTCACTCCCCCATTGTATCAACACCAAAAGAATGTCTGAGTCGGCTGAGATTTGTCGGCCGACGCCTAAGACAAGGACATTGGACACGGCAGACAATGGGAAGTCTATTTGTCCTCTCCTCTTTGTGCCTTCTTGCCTTCGTGGCCGGTGCGGAAGATCCATCGTCATCTGCAATCTCCTCGTCATCCTCCTCCTCAATGTCTTTCTCCTCGAGTTCATCCTCTTCATCCTCAAATGATTCTCCTCCCCACGCTTCATCCACACCGAATACTTACTTCATCAATGGACTCGCAAATTCAATTCGTAAAATAAATTCCAGCCTCCTTAGCCTCAAAAGTATTAATGAACCGTTTCAACTTGAGTTTCGGACGGCTTGTCCTTTTGGCAATCTCATTTACGACGTAAGTACTATTTTCAATTCTTAACATTTAGAGTTCTACCTGGCTTTGTACTACACTACACTTTTGAATGACGTGTTGAAATAGGGCGCTCTCCTATTTGATATTTATAAGGAGTGCCTTGCCCCTTGCCTGATGACTGTAGCATGTGTATCGTATCAGTGCTTTCTTGAGGAATTTTCTTTCCTTCAAATGTTTACCTTTATGGGAGAATCCACATGCAAGGATATCGCAAACTAGCAACTAATCTGGTAGGCAGGGAATGTGGGTGAACGCCCTATTAATAAAGTCATAATGTGCAATTACAGCTCACGACTGACTGGGACTATGGGAATGTTTAGTTAATCATAATTATTTGCCTGAGCCGGAGGTTTTAAGAATGTCAAGTTGATTCGCGTCGTCGTCATTTTGCATGACCGCCTGACGCAATGGGGCTGAGAAGTTCATTTCATTGTTTTCCAAGTATTGGACTGTGAGTGGGATGACATTGTATCACATGGATCCATGGATGGATATGCGTGGGTTTTGGATTTTGTAATTAGGATTTTCAGCAAGTATTTTTCCTTACCTTGACATAAGTCAAGCGGCACGACGTTCTTCGTGAACATGAATGACTACGACGACGTGCCAATGCATCCATGACTAATACAATAATATGTTTGTTTTAATAACTCTTGAGAATTCGCATTAGTTTGCAAGGACTGTCATTTGCAGGGCAAGCATGCACTTGCAAACTTTATGATTTGACGTGTTTTTTGAGCTTGAGGTGCATGGATTAGGTACATTACGCAATGTATTCTCAAGTAGGACTTGAGTAGTTTACACGTTGTTTGCTTTCGGTGGTTTACATCCCCATTTGAAGGAGGGTGTTATATCCTGGATTTTACCTATGATAATTATTGAAGGGATTTTAGCATTATATGTATTTGTGTTATGTTTCAAGTAGACAAAATGGCGAAGGAAACTCGACTAGAGGCATTTCTTACTGAACGTACTCTTAAATACCCTGTCATGTTTTTTCTAGTAGAATTTGCTCCTGCACAAATCTGGTAAACATGTGAAGTTTGGTAATTTAATCTTATTGTAGCTAATTTTGACATCCAATCTTACGGTAATACCACTTGTATCATACAATTCAAGATATTAAGTTGTTGAATTGAAAACTTTGATGGGCCTCCTTAGGATTGCACCATTGTATTTTGGAGTGACTTGAATGAGGGGAACGAATCAGAATCGGGATTGTCGTGAATTGTGATCTTTCACATTCCTTACAAATAAATAGGATATCAGGTCAATGCAGACAGAATCATCTTGTTCGCTCCGAATGTGAAGCTGAGTGCGTAGTTAGAGTTGAATAGTACAAATCAGTTTATACCCATTGAAGTGGGTGAATGAGTTCGTACCCCAGCACATGGTGGTGCAAAAGAAATGATACTGATGAGTTTTACTCACGACTCTGGAATTGTGTATTAAAAACAGGATGACTGATCTCAAATTGGACATTGTTAGGAATAAATGAGGTGCAAGGAATTTGGTGCAATCGTGTGATTCAAGTGGCATTTATGTCGGTTATGTTATTTCATAACAAAATATGACTGCACTTGTACATTCTAATTCAACAAAATGTTCATAATTTCTGGTTGTTTGGAAAATGTTTGAATTTGAAATCATTTCCTGATCGCTCTTCCCACCCACAGACAAATTCACAAATTTATTATTCTCCAAGTCCATTGCGCTTCGTGAGGTTGCAAAAACTAAAAGACCAAATTAAATTCAATTAAATTAAATTCCCACGTTTAGTATGAGCCGGAACTTGGAACGACTTACTCACGCAATTCAGTTTGGGTTCACTCATAAACGTACATAAACGTTAACGTTGTGACTGACGTCCCCATGAGTTCATCATTTTTCACAGTCTTGTCTTGTACATCTCCGAGAAGTTTGTTGACTCGTCCTTTATTATGATGCGGCGGCGGCGGCGGTGCCCCTCTCTCCACTTCGACCATTATTTTGCAATTTTTTTTGTATACCTGGTTACTTTCCTGGTTGAAGAATGTTCGCATGGATTGGAATAAAAGTGAGTCTGAACTGAACTCCTCCATTTACCTTGTCAGTCATGCTACAAATATTAAATGTGATCATAGAGTGAGACGAAAGGAATAAATGTGGACCTGGAAGGGGAAACTCCCTCTCGTGGGTTACAAAACGTACCTGACTGACTCCTGGGTAGTCCTCAGCCTGTGTCCGGAATCTCTAATGACAATTTTCACAGTAACCAGATTCATTACATTTTGCATGCTTGTCTCGGGAGTCCATTGTTGTTCTGACTCAATTTCCGAGAGGTCGGGGTGGGACGTTAGGGGAAATGCGTGTGTGTGACTGGCACTTGGAATACAATTTTTCGTGTTGTCACTTAATACTGTTTTCCGAAGAAATGACAGGAGCCATGAGTCAATTCATATTTTCAATTCCGGATTAAAATCGTCCTCTTCTTCGGGGTCGTAAGGGTGTTTTCCGAAAGCGTCAATTCTATTCATAAATTCTAGGAACGCCAGCTTCTGCATCACCTTCATCTTTCTGACACGAGAATGGACTTTGTGCCATTTTAGCAATTGAGATGAGTCGAATAATCTACTCAATTGTGAAAGAGCACTGTGCTGGGAATTGTTTGGCTTAACTGTACAAAATTGAAATAGCCGGAAATCCTCTTCAGTTTACGATTTACAGGGCACTTGATGGGAACATTGTTTGCATTTCTGGTGTTACTTTTGGAGATACATACGTCATTAAACGTAGGGGGTTTGCAAATATATACAAAATACTTGTTTCCCGAGTCGGCGGGAACGTGAAAATGGCGGATCCGTTGCTTGTGTGGCACGCGGATGAATAAATCCCATCTTTGTGTCGTACGTGGAGTAGGATTCAAGGAGGCAACGGCGGCGGCGGCTCGTCAGTCTCCCTCCTCCCTAGTTCATCCCACAGTATTCATACCTTAATTCCTTCCACCGGAGTGAAGACAGACGCTTTTCCAAATTGCAAATCATTTTTACTGTTATTCAATCTGAGAGGCACATCCACTATTTATTTATTGTTTGGCGTGCACGATGAGGCAGGGAGGGTTATGTGTGCCAAACAAATCTGGATGGTAAACACTGTAATCATTGTACACGTTGTGGAGGACTCTGGGTAGGGAACTTCTCACCTTACGATTTATTTACATACAAAGAAATGCAAAATCCTAAAGTTCAATAGCTGACGAATGGATAAGGAATTTGAGTGGTAGTGATGAAATGCAGGCTTCCGAAAATGCGTGAGGAGTTGGTAGGAAGCGTAGATTGTGATTTAGCAAGCAATTTGTAAACTTTCTACGTGAGTATGTCACAAAGTTCATTTTATTTTGATTAAAAATCCAACAAGCTCGGCTTTTGTATCCGGTTTCTGGCAAAGCTTGATTGTTTGAATTGGATCTGCTTGATCAGATATTGAGTTTTTATTGAAACAACGTGTGTTTCGGGATAGGATCTAAATTTTTGATAGGATTTAAAGGATCCGGAATGGATTTTTGCACATGCTACGTGTAATTCATGCTTTGTTTCAGACGTGTAAGCCAAAACCAATCGTTTAGAATGCTAATGTTTTATTGCTTATTGCAATTGTTATCTAAATCAGAAGTACGCTTACCAAACAAAAAATCCACTAATGTGTGTGCATACTTTGCAAGTAATGTGGATGAGCTCAGCGTTAACTGCAAATAATAATACAAAGTCAGTTGAGTTTGTATGCGCTTCATACTTTGATTTCAACTCAAGGGCAATTTTACGGCCAATTAAATGTGTGATTAAAAATTAAACTCAAGGTCATATGAGAAATCTTCCTTTTTAGTGGCAATTCGACTCAGTTGCATACAATGGCATTTCCTACTGGACAGTTGACAATTGAGACAACATTACGATACACGATACGTAGCTTTGTGATGTTAAGGTTAAATCTAACTACTAGTTCTAGAATTGCCACACTTGGCTATATCAATTTCCACAATAATTTATTGCATACAATCCAGATTGTGAACTATGAGCTTATAAATTGTAATTGATCCGCCGTAATTGAGGTTGAAGATGTTGAACTCATTTCATGCTTAACCATAATTAAAGTGCACGTGCATCCTCCGTCCGTCTTGGTCTTGCGAGTAGGTAGACCAGTTCGCCTTATTTGCGTCTATGTGCATGTTGGATGGGAAATACGAGTTTAACATGAAATGAAGGTTTTTAAGGAAAATGGGAAGTTCCACAAGACTGATTTTGAATGAAATTACTATTTTGACGCAAAGGAAGCAAGGTTAAGGATCCATTACATTGGCCATTAGTCTTGCTGTGCTAAGCACTGCACTACGATTGCAGTGCGACGGAGTGGATTTTCTTTCAAGGAATGGACTGGGATGATGACAAACGGCCAAAGGAAGAAAGACAACTTTTTTCCAACTACATTCAAACTTTTTTTTACAATTCAACTTTCTTTCTGTTCTTGAGGTAAAAAGGAGCAAAGAGGTTGGTTTTCAGAGCCGTGGAGTCGTGGACTGAGAGTAATTGAAATGTAATGAGTCCCTTTCTCTCCTTTGTTTTAGAAGGCTTTATTCTACGACGAGGATGAATGCAGACATGTTCTCTGCAATTAAAATCAGGCGAGGGTTAATTTGGCGGCGGTACTATTTTTCACCCACCGCCCGCTCGAAACATGAATAGCCCGCAGCCTAACTCTAAATTCTACCAAGAAGGTGTCGCCGCTTCCGCTAAGATTGTGTGACTAATTAGTAGTTGTCCCAAGGGGAATTCGGAATTTCCGTAAACTTTTGGAATACATTTACCCTGGATTCAAGTGTTGAAGTCCATCGAATTCACTTTGACGGTTTTAATATAAAACCGCCCACGTTAATCGCCGTGAAGTTAACCACTCCTCCATTAAATTCTGGGAACGTCCTTCGGTGCATGGGCATTTTAAAGGATGTGGATGATACGACAAGGATAAGATGCGGATGCTCTGCTCTGTGAAGTAGCTGGCTTCAATTATAATTATGATGAGTTTTTGAAACAATGGAATTGCCCGATGCACTGCATATCACGTAAAACTGGCCGTAGCTAGAAGCTCTCACAAGCAATGCAATTATTAGGAGGCTAAGAATGGAAGCGTAGCGGTGTAAATAGCTAAAACCAAGTATGGAGTTTCAATTGAACACGACGACGACGACAGAATCATGATTCAATTACAAAGATAGATTTTTTAGATTTGTAAAGATAATTGTACGCCTGGGTGGTGTTGAATGCAAGACATGTCGATTGCAATAACAATGGATTTGACGCTTGAGCTTCCGCTCCCAGCGTTCTAGCAAATGGCTTAATTACTGTTAAGATTAAGACGAAGACGGCCAATCCCACAAAGGCCGGTTTCTTCGGTAATTTTTGATTAATCATGAATAGCTGGCGCTTATCCAAATTGAATTGCCCAGTATGTACTGGGTGTGGTGTACGTGCAACCTATGAAATTATGTGATTGCCACGAGCCATGTAGACAAAGTGGACCACCCCAATAAATTAATTGTTTGTTGGACCTGTGGGTGTTAGCGTGGGCGGAATTATTTTTTTACATTCCGTATCGGATTTTGACACGACCACAACGAATTTTACTTATTTTCTGTATAATTTCAGGACCATTTTGCTATCGGAATCAATACTGAAGGGAATCTGACGTACTCACGGAAGCGTACAGATGACGACGAAGCGACCTTTGCAGTGTACAATGATGTGGCGGATGGAAAATGGCACTCGCTTATATTCAACGGTTCAATCATCACATTCAAGGAATATCACGATCTCTCCACTGATGAACCCGCTCACTTCCCACTCAGCGCGGTTCAAACTAAATTGGACGTCAACCCGCTTCAATTCTTTGATGGATTCGTGGGCTGTACAAGAATTACTTCATTTGGCGGTCTCCGACCGCAAGACCATTCCGTCCATCCGCACATGAAGGTAGAAGATTATTTCCAGCTCTCAACAATGCCGCCTTACCCAGCATGCTCTGACCTATCCGTGGATTTACATGAAAGACATCACTGTCCGGACCCCGAAACCTTCGTCCTATGTTCACAATGTTCAATCGGAGCCAGATGTGAAGTGGTAGAAGAAACGGATTTGGAACCAGCAACAAATCAGTGCAATGATACGGAACATGAAGGACTCTCCTCAAATGACTTCCCAATTTCACTGGAGAATGTGACTGGGGAGGTACACCATAGAAATTCAATCTTGTCTCCCGTCAGTTCAGCAAGTCCAAATCCACCTGAGAATAATCTAAGTTCAACGGGGTCAGGTAATGCTGAGCCCGAAGCTCCTATCATCAGTTCTCCGGAACCACCATCACCTCCACCCTGCCCTTGTCAACACAGTGGGGTTTGTGTATCTGCACCGTCCAGTGCAGAAGGGACCGCCGGCTCAGTCATCTGCTCCTGTGAAGGAACTGGGTTTTATGGAGAATTTTGTGAGACGGAAAATACGTTCTGTCGATCAAATCCTTGCAAGCATGGGATTTGTCAACCGAAGGCTAACTCATATCAATGCTACTGTTTGCCGGGGTTTGCGGGAGAAAACTGTGATGTCAATTTTGATGAGTGTTTGAGCTCACCTTGCAAACATGGGGCTACCTGCATTGACGAAATTAATAAATTTAGGTGAGCTGAATTATTTTGGTTTCTCTAAACATTTTCAAGGTTGGTGAAATTAATTTGGTGTGATCATTTTTAGGTGTCAGTGTGCTCCTGGCTACAAGGGAAGTCAATGTCAGACGGAAATCAATGAATGTGACTCAAATCCATGCAGAAATGGGGGTACATGTGCGGATGCTATAGCGGTAAATTACTACTAAATGTAAATCTAACGATTTGTGAGGCAGCTCTTAAAATTTAAGAAACACCCAATTTGCAGAATTACACATGTGCTTGCGTGCCGGGATTTGCTGGTCATTCCTGTGAAATTGTGAGTGGAGTCTAATATTTATGTATTTTGTGTTTAATATTTCATTTTGTAACTATGTATTTTCTTTCAAACCCAGGACATTGATGAATGCGAGTCAAATCCATGTCAGCACGGGGGAAGGTGTACAGATCTTGTTAATACATTTAGGTAAAATCTTGATATAACTCATGGTTTTTTTAAGGATTGTTGACTAATAACTAGCCCATTGTACTACAGTTGCAATTGCACTGATACGGGCTATGAGGGTTATTTTTGTGACCGTGACGTTAATGACTGCGCAAGTGAACCTTGTCAGAATGAAGGGAAGTGCGAAGACGGTTTCAAACATTACAAATGCAACTGCCATCCTGGATATGATGGAGTGGACTGCCAAAATGACATCAACGAATGTGCCGTGGGACCTTGCCACAATAATGGAACATGTTTACAGCTCTCCAACGCATCACTCTACAACAATCCGGTTAGTTTTGCTTGTTTATCACATCATTAGCCCTGCACCTAATAAGTCAATTGTCATAATAATTTGCTCTTAATTTCAAAAATCAGCACTGCTTTTATTGATTTATGCTGGCGGTGGTACACGATATTATGGATTATAGTTTCTTTTCTTCTGCAGATGTCCAGTCAACTACCCAGCATATTTCACGGGGAATTCAATTACAGCACAGCAGGGGGCTACGAGTGTATTTGTCTGCCAGGTTTTGATGGAAGAGATTGTGAAATCAACATTGATGAATGTGCTCCTCAGCCTTGCTTTTATGGAAAATGTATCGACGGCTTCAATAACTTCACTTGTGCATGTCATCCAGGCTACACTGGTTAGTAAAATAAATCAAGGCCTCAAACTATGAAGGAGTATAGAATTGAAATAACATGTTTTATTTTTGTATTTCAGATCCAATCTGTAAAACAGGTAATGAACACACACTGCTTAATAACTACAAATTAATTACTATATAAATACATGTGCGTGCACATAAATCCTAATACATTACTTACTGTTCAGAAATCAACGAATGCGACGTGAATCCGTGCGAACGAGGGACATGTATTGACAAGCTAGCTGATTATTTTTGTGAATGTCCTGAAGGATATGGAGCAAAAAATTGTTCTGTAGAACTTATTGGCTGTCAGAAAATCCAATGCTTCAATGGTGGAACCTGTACCCCGTCTTATGTGTCCAACAAGCATGACTACAGTTGTTCCTGTGTCCCCGGTTTTGCTGGAAGAATATGCGAACAACAAACTACACTTAGCTTCGACGGAACAGGCTATACAGAGATTCTCAGTGATGATGAGAACTTCCGGAAGCGATACGCAATGTCCTTCCGCTTTCGCACAACTTTGACGGATGTTCTAATTGCAGTGGGACAAGGCAGTACTTACTTTATGCTAACACTTGCCGGAGGAAAGCTAAACCTGCAATCATCACTTCTGAACATTCTCAAAGGGATTTCAAGTGGAAACAACGTGTCAAATGCGGACTGGCATCAAGCCTGGGTGTCCATCAATGAGACACACATTGCACTCGGTGTTAATTTGGAACAAACTATTCACCCAATTCAAACTGAACCGGAACAACCGGTGGAGACTGGATTCAATACGACTGTACTTGGAGGAGCCACTCCTGGCCTGAGCTCGTTAACTAATTTACCGTTCTTTGTCGGATGTATTCAGGACATTAAAATCAACGACAAGAAAATCATACCTGGTAAAGATGAAGAAAATGTAAAGCTGGATCTGAATTTGGTTAAGATTGGTTGCACTAGGCAAGAGCAGTGTCAACCAAGTCCGTGCGAAAATGGAGGACAATGCACTGATTTGTGGGCAAAATATGAATGTCGTTGCCCTCGACCCTACCTTGGAGCTCGATGTGAATTTGGTAAGTTGAACCGTATGCAAAGTATGCTGCTGTCCTGTCTGACTGACTCCTGTATAAGCATTTTTTCTAAAACTTATTTATCTGTGCAGAATATACCGCGGCAACTTTTGGCCACGAGAACACTACCCTCTCCTACGTTGAGATACACATTCCTGCAGACGTTGGAAGAAAGTTTGAAAAAGCATTTGAAATATCTCTTTTTGTTCGTACAAGGGAGCCCCGTGGAACGCTGTTTTTACTCAAAGACGACAAGAAAGACAATGGGTTGTTCTTGGAAGCTTTTGTTGAAGAAGATGGCCAACTCGGTCTTTTAGCAAAATTGGACGAATCCAAAGAGGAAACTTACAGCGTTGGCGGACTTGCTATCAATGATGGAGAACCGCATTTAATTTCATTCCAGAAGGAAAAAGGACTAGTAAAGATCAGCGTGAATGGAACTGAGCATTTCCGAAAAAGTTTACCACTTAAACCGAATCAAGTCTTCAGCCCTGTTGTAATGTACATTGGAGGAGTTCCACCAGTTCAAGAAAGTACATCTCCACACACCCCACTTAGCGGCCCGTCGGAGGTCATCTCTGAGTTTGAAGCTTCAACCTCTCAGCCCGTTGCGCAACCTGATCTCAATCTGAGCCGTGTACAACGATCTCTCGCTGGACTAAATAAAGTTGACCCATTCAAAGGAGTTATTCAGGATGTCCGAATTAGCATGAGTGTCTCTGATGGCCCAGGAAGTGGAAATCATCACAATCAAGTCAGCAGATATGTTGTTGAATTCTTCCCGCTTTCTCAAGTCAACTCGGTAAGGAATTCAAACCCGGTTGAAGAAGTGATTGAACTTAATTTTCATTTTGCTAATTCTTTATTTGCATTTACAGTCATACTTAATGGGAGAAACATTGGGTCAAGTCAATTTGGTCGGTCAAGTTCTTAGAGGTGTTGTATCCGACGATGCATGCCGTGACAGCCCTTGTCTGAATGATGGCGTGTGCCAAGTCACATGGAATGATTTTCAGTGTATTTGCCCAAAAGAATATGATGGGAAGACTTGCAGTCACTTACTACCTTGTGCCATTATTCGTTGTCCAACTGGGACAGAATGCAAAGATATTCAAGCAGGAGCCGGATTTGAATGCGTTTCCGAAGTTGCATTTGATGGGAAAGGCACAGTGTCACCACATTACAGACTGAGAACCATCAGCGATATTGAGAATTTGACCTTTAATGATATTACGTTTAGGTTAGAGCGTATGCATTTCTGCCAAGTCTTGTAGTAATGTAACCCACGATAATCGATAGTTAATTTAATCCTTGCTATTTCTCAGGTATCGAAGTCAACGTGGAGGGTCAATTTTACATATCTCTGATGGTTTAGACAAATCCCTGAAAATCTCCCTGGAACAAGAGATCACACAGCAGGGGCCTACAAGTTATGTCGCTGTACACGTGAATGGGAACCGGAGCCTAGAAAAGATTGCGGGTGGACTCAACGGTTCTTGGAATTCACTTAAACTTAGCCTGGATCAAGAAAACAGGAACTTTGTTCTCACCTTTAATGGAGTGAATAAGAAGAATCCTGTAGGCAATAACATTTCACCGGATTTCATCAAATCCATTGTAACTTCGGCCACTGCGGAACTCATCCTTGGTAGCTTTATTCGTAGTGGCTCCTCATCTTCATATAATTTTGAAAATTCTCATGATAACCTCCACGATTCTCATGTCCACGCCGAGTCTCTCCATGACGACTTTTACCGCGGTTGCCTCTCTGATGTAAAAATTGGAAACTATAGACTGCCATTTGTATCTCCTACTCAACTCATTACTATTAACCCGGAAAATATCTCACTCGTTCAAACAACTGCTCCTACAGCTTTTTACATTGATGAACATGGAGAAGGTGATGTATCCGTTGGATTCCGCCCTGAAGTTGGATGTGTCCTTTGCTACGACCAGGAGTGCCAAAATGCGGGGAAATGCGAGGACTCTCGGACCAACTATGATTGTGCTTGTCGTGAGGGATTTAATGGTACACTCTGTGAGGTATGTGAAAAACTTAATTTATAAACAGTTATTTTTTTTGTCAAAATGTGGATTAACATCTCCCTACTGCGAGCGATAGTACAACATATTATGTGATTCTCTTGATGTTTACTAGACCAAATGATTTATGGATGCCCTGCTTTCAATGAGAGGTGAACACGACTCTCCGCATAATGCAATCAAATTAGTCGCGGTCTTGTTTTCATAAGGAGGTTGTTTAGATCCAATAACATGCGGAATATGCTAGACGTGTAGAAGAAATTGTGATTGTAAATGTCATGGGATTTATAGCCGTGATAATTTTGCAAACGATGTGCAAATCAGAATAGCTGTATGATAGCTACAAGGTTGCCCTTCTAAGATGTTAATGATCGCAATAGTTGCGTCGTATTTCAAAGCGTCATTGGAATTCTCCACGCTTTATCCCGAGTGAATCCTTCATTTGAAATCATGTGCTTAGTAATTGACATAGCGTGCGCGGAGGAGTAACAAAGCATTTGAAAAGGAAATGTGTCTAGTCCATTGAATTAAGTTGTACTACGTACGTGGATAATAAATTGAGTAGTCAGTCAGTTAATACGGGCTCAGGTGTGAAGTCACAAGTTGTGATTTAGTTATGCAGGAGTTTAACGAGTCTAACCCTGAAACTTCAACACCTTTGGTAAACTGTACATGGGCGGACTAATTCTTTATTGTTAACTTAATTTAACTTTTCATTTGGAATTTAATTTTCAGAACAACATAGACGAATGCGAGGAAAATCATTGCGAAAATGGTTCAACATGTGTTGACCAAATAGCAAATTACACGTGCAAGTGTTCCCCAGGATATAATGGATGGCTGTAAGTGGTCTTTTGTCTTGTACTATCTACGCTGAAAATATATTTTATTTAAAATATATTAATATTTACAAAACTTTGCAACTCAATGTTAGAATTTCGCACAAGCAGAACTGAGTAAAGATTTTCTTGTCAAGAATTTGAATAACAAACGGAGCGGTTAAAGATTACGTTCGAATAACCTCGTATTTATGACTCACTTGTTGTCCTATCTATTTTCCGTTTTATCGCAGGCTTGTTGAGATTTGTTGTGTGCAAATTGAAACTGGCGACGAACTTAGTATTGGGCCGTGTTACGCGGACCTTATTTGCTCATAGATTACTACATGCTTATCCTCTATAATGGGAGCATGAAAACTATCCCACTTCTTCCGTATTTGCTTGTACTTTACGGTGAGACGATTAACTACATTTTACATTTTTAAAAAAACACTTTTTATCAATTTCAGTTGTGATCTGGACATTGATGAATGTGAGAGTGATCCATGCTTGAACGGAGGGGAATGCGAAGATAGACTTGGAAATTACATCTGCAATTGTCGCCCAGAATACATTGGAACTAACTGTGAGAAAAAGAAGCTATCTTCTTGTAGTGACCATCCATGCGACAATGGAGGCACTTGTGTGTCTGTTCCAAATTTACCTGATGGAACATCTTTCAATTGCAGTTGTTTGTATGGTAAGCTTATTTCCTATTAATTGTATCTAATGACCCTGGACATCAAGTTGGCAAACGCGTATTGTTAATAATTACTCTTTCACTCGTGTCTGCTGTTGCATATTATTGTATTGATGTGCGTATTGTATTGCAGGCTACACCGGATCTACTTGCTCGAAAGTAGTTGATTTCTGTGAGAACGTGAATTGCAGCAACGGTGGGACCTGTAGGGGGAAGGTTGGAGGAGCAGAGTGTATTTGTGTTCCTGGTTATGACGGTCCAACATGCGAGAAAGACATCGATGAATGCGCATCATCTCCTTGTAAAAATAATGCATCTTGCTCGGAATTTGTAAATTCGTATTCCTGCAATTGTGCAGGCACTGGTTATACAGGTAATAGTTCATTTGCGTCTTGCATTTCTACAGCCTAATTATAATGATAAAAGTTGACAATAATCTTTGTATTTTAAGGTATAACTTGCGAAAGAGACATCGACGAATGCAGAGACCCACAGTACTTTAGTCGCTGTCCAAGCAATTCCAGTTGTAAAAATATCCCGGGTTTCTACGAATGTGTATGCAATCCTCTAATGTGTGGGCCACAATGCACAATCCCGGATCCTTGCAACGGGGTCGAAGATTGCGGGGAAAACGGTGCCTGTGAACCGGATTGTAATGGTGATATACCTAAGTGGAGCTGTGACTGCCACGATGGTTGGAGTGGCCAATTTTGCAAGGAACCCCTTTTAAAAGCTCCATCATCGAGTATTAACATAGCATTTATTATTATCCCCGTCTTAATCATTATCCTCCTCGCTGCCGTCATTGCCAGTGTTATTCTTGTCCGAATGGCACGAAAGAAACGGGCAACAAGAGGAGTATATTCCCCGTCCCAGCAAGAGTACTGTAATCCAAGAGTGGAGCTAGACAACGTCATGAAACCTCCACCGGAGGAAAGACTTATTTAGAATATGTAGGTAGGTATACAATTTAGACATATTTAATTAATTTATAGCATAATGCTTCACATACGACGAAGGTGAACTAATACAAATGATTCTCACTTACACTCATTACTACACTGCGTTCCACAAACTATGAGTTAGGAATCTTTTAATTTTAATAGAATGGAATTTGAAGGTCAGGAGGACTGGTGGTAATTTTAATTGTGCTTTTACGTTTATCTACTGGTAATGCAGTTATAATAGAATAGTTAGATTTAAAACTGCCGAATTGTTCTGTCGAATTGTGTTTAGTTAGCTTACTGGTTAGAGCCGTGACAAGATTACCATAAACTTTAATTAAAATTATGGTGTAATGCTGTTGTGGTGTTGCATGTGGCAGACAAATTTAGAAATTTTTAACTAGTGCATTTAAAGCAGTTAATTTGGGTGATTGATTATCATTCTCCGTCCGCTGCAAATGCACGTGACTATGTATTATTTAGTATGAATAATTTGCCTGAGGTGTGATAATGATGTTGCGCGCATTTTCAAAAAAAGACAATCTCAGTTTAAAATATTTTTAGCATGCGAATTTGTAGACCTGTTAGTGTTAGCATTAATTAGCAACTTAAATACTTTTGAAATTAGCTAGAAATATATCACAGGATAAGGCCGTCCCTACGAATGTACCTCAAAATTACCAAAAATATTTAAAATATGTTTAAAAGGACAAAGTTAAGTTGTCTGTTGTTATGAATTGTGAGTGAAGGCCTAAATGTTTGCTGAAAACTTGAAAAAGTTTGAGGCTAGCGCTGTTCATTTTGAGAGGTATTAATGAGTGTTGGAACTATTTTTAAATAAAATTTTGTGCCACTTTAACATGTGCGATGCGTGCTGTGTCCAAAGAAGACTTTAATCAGATTTCGTCGAGATCTCTTCATACATTATTTCAAAGTTTCCAAATAATCTGCTTGGTGTGTGTATTACTTCCTTACTGATCATGTATTGGCATTGGATAATTGGTCAAATATTTGTCAAGAATTTGATTGGTGAAAAGCATAAATTAATATGTGGCCGACAAACCACTACTGAGTAAACAACGCAATAAGTATATGCGTAACACTTTTTTAAACTCTGTACAAATTAAACTTGTTTTTTTTTGTTCACTCGTATTCATCCAAGCTTGGTTCTTAGTGGTACACGATTCTAAATAGAAAATGAGGAAACGCGTGCAATTAAAACGGAAGAGTATTTGCTTGCACTACGACCACGACATGGGTGAAAGTTGTTAGACTAGTGTCGTAAAATCCAAGTTCAAAGAGGAATTGGTGCGTTTTGAGAGGGGAACCGGTCCAACGACTTCTCTGTTTCTCCCAAGTGTGGAATGGAACGAAAGTAAAACTTACATCGCATCCTTGGCCTGGGATTACAGATAAACATCCGCCAAAACAAAGTATAGTAAATGGCAATGTATCGATGATAGATGCGATATTTAGTACCAGACTTGGCAAGCGTGTTCGAGCATCAAATTTTGCACAAACTTGCGTAGACTGTGTGATACTTATTCGGAAATCAAACCTTGTGTTCGTTAATGAAAAGAAAAAGTGGTCCCATAACACTCCACACTTCCTCAGATGAGGTCAGTGGGCTAAAGGGGTCAATTGAATAGATTCTGATTAATTTGCATTTATTTCCGATTTGAATAATTGTACGTATGTCAGGAAAAGTTTTTATCCTTGCGTTGAGCAGGCCGGCCTTGTTCCCAGATAATACTTGTACAAATAATGGTACAAACATCGAATTTATGAGTAAATCTGGGATATTTATCAGTTGCAAATTATTTATTCTTATTTTATCACTGGGTGGGGTCGAGTGGGTTCGAAGAGAATTCGCGACCTTAGAGTTCACATACCTCATAAATAATAAATAAATGGACACTGAACAAGAGGACTGATAAAGCAAATGTGCTGGTCCTCAGAGTAATGACCACTTTGAAAAATAAGATCTGGGATGGAAGAAAGATCTGCCTGAGTTTGTAAAGTTTTATGGACCGTTAAAAGTGAAAAAAATAAAAGTTTATTTCGTCGTCTCGTCTTCAAAGAATTAAATTAGTTCCGAGTGCATGGCAGAGAACAATAATTTGACATGATGGCGATCTTAGCCACAGAGCAGATATTTATACTTGTGCTGCAAAGCAAGCGCCCTACAATTATTATGCATGGTCTATAAAATTTTATGTTGTCTTGTGTTGAAATATAAATGATGACTGAATTGTGAGGGAGACAATAGCAAAGATGACCTGACAATAGCATTTAAGTGTGGTTTATGAATCATTTTCAAGTTCATCGGCCAAATTAAAAAAACATTCCCAGCGCTTGGCGTCAAATGGCATTCCTTCATGCAGTAATACGATTTGAACCTAACTCAAAGGGTCACAGGGTCCCGTATAACTTTTACGAACGCTAAATTTAACTTCCTATTTCATCCCCAGTTTTTGTAATTTCAGGAAATCAAAATTGTATCAAGTTGAAAAGGTCAAAATTTTTGATACAACAAGTAGGAATTTATTGTGCCTGGTAGATGCTCACCAGTTGGAATCGTGCGGATGCGAATTTCATTTAAGTGCGACAGTGTGTAAATTGAGTAATTAAAACACTCATTCTAAAGACAATGTGACATAAATATTCAACAAAATGTTCTCACGAATTGAGATGACACCACCCGCTTTGTTTTTGCATACCTATGCAGAACAGTCGTAATTTGGATCATTTCAAATACTCTCCCTTTCTGTTTTACCCCTTGCGGATTTCTGCTCAATGTGAAACTCTCTTCCGGTGATTACTTTTATGTCAATTCTCATGCATTTCACTGGGAAGTTCTGAGCTGTCATTGAACTTGACTAAAATTGAATCAAAACAACAAATAGAGCATAATATTTTAGTCCTTGATTATAAAATTACTATTATAGTTCAAATGTAAGCCTAGCCCAGTTTACAATACAAAAAATTACAAAGCGGTAATCAAATATGAGAGATAATTCCTGAGTAAAATTCACGTTCCAGGCGAATGGACTCTGAAGTAAAAGTGTTAATTTGTTCCAAGTACTCCAAATCCACCCATCATTGTTTGGCCGTCACTCATTGCACCTTGCACCCGGAATCTATTCACTACTACGACTAATACACATTCCACTTGGCTAATTTATTCAAGAACTGGGTCTCCATCCTTGACTGGGAATTAAGAATGACTTTGGCTTTCATTTCCAGTTGCAAGTATGTAAAATGTAAAGGAGTTTGCTCCGCACCTGCTTAACCCGTGCATAAAGGTGCCTAAGTTTCAAATTAATATCTCTTGTCTTCGGCATTTGTGTGTGAGTTGTGAAGAAAGGAAGACGGAAAAACGAGTTTGATTTTTTTGATGACTTTCAATCATTAAAAAGTACTCGAAAGTAAAGAACAGACGCAAAGGGATATCCTCCTCATCCATGGTTCATCAGGGACGACGACTGAAGTCAGAACCTGTCCGCCCAACCGATCGCGCCTCATTCATTTACTCAAGGAATCCAAACAATCAACGAGTCAGTCTGACACAGACTTGTGACCTTTCAGTTGACTCAAGTGAAGTGAGAGTTCCAAATTTCGATTTCATTTACGCATCGCAGTACGTGCTTCGATTCATTTTTGTTATATTTTTTTTTGCAAAATTTTAAATTTTACTAATGGTTAAAATTTAAATACAAGGAAGTATAGTTGTCTATTCCAAACAAAATCAATTTTTCCAATGAGTTTGGTTTTTTATTTTGGTCGCTTTTTTGAGCAGCACTACATTTCCGTGCATTCTCTGTTCATTGTTACAGAGCTCGATTTGAGAAAAAGAATTAATGAAGGCATTTTGTATCTAAAATTTTGACTTGGAAGTAGTTTGGAGTAAAACCACACTTTTTAAAAAAATTATCTGGAATGCGGAAATTTGACATTGACAACCTTACAGTGGCCCTGACATTAATTGATTCCAGGTTGCTGGGTTAAGAAAACTAATGAGATTTTAATGCCAACTTTTGTACTGTAAATTGTACCCAGCCGGCAAGAGCAGCATTACAAATTTAAGAGAGAATCTCTCACTTACCGCACCGTTATAGAAAAACACGGGTTGATTTTAGAAAGGATTTCAAAGTTCCATGGATAATTTGACCTAAAAATTGTGCTCAAGTCAACCAATAAGAAAGAAATTCACTTGACAAGGAAAACACTTTTTCATTTTAAACACAGAATTTTTGCTAATTTTAATGCCCAGCCTTTCCTTACCGTCACTACAGTATCTTAGATTCAAGGACAGGAAGTTTCATTGATTCCATTTCAATGTTTTCACTTTTATATAAAGCCATTAATGGAAACTTAATTCGAGTGTGAATGGTAATGTTGAATAAGCTAAAGAAATCCTCAATCAGAAAAACTTTAATTGAAGAGCTCACAGGACATGCTCTTGTTATTTTGTAATGCTACAATGCTCGGCATGCAATGTGCATTCTTCCGTTAACCACTTTTTTGCGCGAAGATTGTGGCTCCTACGGTAATTGCATTCATTGCAAGTCATACGAAATTCATCTTCAGTAATAATGTCGAAGAGTTCAAGCACTACTGTCCTGAATTTGCTCCCGGTAGCCTTACTGATATTAAACTGGGTTTTAAAATTCCAAAAAATATGACGGCTTTGAAATTTCTTCAATATTTTTGGAATCACCAAGTCAAATTAGTTGTCAAATTTGATCAACAAATACATTCTGACATTTAGCAATTGTGAGAAATTTAATTTGATTTAATTAAAAAATGAATTGCAGTGTTATGATTTTGTGGAGGTGGAGTTAAAAGTGAAGCAATCAATTTAAACACTAATATCAAAATGACACACTCCAGTCATGACTCAAGGAGTTGGAAATTACTTCTTGTTGGTGTTTTGATCAGTTGTGTACTTATTCAAGAAGGTGAGTCCATGTCAAAAAATTTTCCACTTAAAACTAAAATCTGAGCACTTATGTATCTACCATTATGTGTACCCCACGCTACAAGTAGTATCGGCGCGGCGCGCGCGACCCTGAACCTGAAACTAAGAAATCACTAATGGCAAATGGCAATAATGCAAGTGTTACACTGACAAGAGGAAATATTTAGATAATCAGATAAGGTTACTATTAGACGAGCCTGTAGCTTCCTGTCATTATATTTAGCATCTTCGCGCTCAGGTGTTAAAATCACGGGAGTCACTAATTGATTAGATAATTTTAGTTCCTTCCATACAACAAATCCGGCATATGTCACTAATGGCACACGTACGGCATACAACGTTTTCTTCTTCTGGTCTAAAGCAGAATAGACTTATTCAATCCTGAAAAGCACGTACTGATTGCTCAACCAATAACCAATGACATATTTGCACCAGTCACACGCACTGACACACTAACTTTAATCTCTACGTGATAAATCAATTTAAGCCCTATTTTTGTTTCCCTTATCGTAATTAAAGGTATTTCTAAAAAATAAGGAAGTGTAATAAGATGAATTGAGTAATCAAACCCATCGATTTATTAGAGCGGCTGCCATGCATTGCATGCAGCAGCTCTATATACGATGTAGCAAGTGTATGCCGCCGTCGTCGTAGTCGTCTCTACTCTAGCCTTTTTGTTTTT
>JAAXYW010000576.1:0-33958 GCA_036851895.1 Orthonychiurus folsomi | reverse complement strand
ATGTATTATTTTAAAGTGAATTTGAGTTGTTCTAACTAAAGAAACCCCAGTATTTCACACAGCACACACTGCTTAGTTTAAAATTATTTATTAGAAGCCCCGTCCCTAATATAAGTCCCGTCCCTAATATAAGCCCCGTCCCTAATACAAGCCCCGCCTCGAGGTGTCGATTTTAAATAGAAGCCCGGGGCTTTTAAGCGGTCATTTACGGTACGCACATTTGAATTGACTGTTTTACACTAAGACAAGTTTGTTGTGTCAGTTGAAACGCCTAACTAATTTAAGATTAGTATTTGGGCACGACACACAATCAACGACGAAGCTGGCTGGCTAAATGGAGTCATATGCATGGAGTTGTGTGAACCAGATTATTGACCTCCTGGATAGAGAGTGTGGATTAAAAAGGAAAGAAAGAGTTGGGAATGGAGGTGAGAAGGAATGAGGGAAAATGAGAGAAAGTGATGAATTATTATGAAGTTGCCTAATACGCTGACTACTTTACTTCCATCCATCCATTCGATGAAGTGTTTTGGAGTCAAAGGAGTCACATCCATGTGAAGGATTCAACGGGAATGTTTAATGTAATGCATTTAATGGGAGCGGGAAAGGAGAACAAGAATGGAGATCCGAGGGAGTCAGTCAGTAGTCATCCCCTCCCCTCCTCACTTGACTGGGGATGGAAGTGTCAAACATTACAAATATGAGGATGGGATGGAATGAATATGTGCTGTCTGACTGCGTTCGTTTAATCTAGATTAATTGGTTTTCATTGTGGAGAGGATGGAGTGAGGGTGATTGAGTGGTCCGGCCATGGAATCCTTATGAATCTCATCTCTTTCCATTGACTCATCTTTTCCACTTGCCTCCACCTCTATTGTTGTCCACTAATTACATCCCTGGACCCAAAGTCAATCCATTCATCCTCATGTCCAACCCAACCCTCTCAAACCAGTCTGTCTTGCATTTATCATTGTACACATCTTCTCACGTAGTCCCTCACCCCATGTGCCGTGTGCCTTAACCAAAATCAGACAATGAGCCTCGAATCTCATTCTTTTCATCCCCAATATAATCCATTATGCAGATTTTATGCAGGAGCCAGTAAGCTATCCATGACACCTCCCAATCATGCATGACTACCGCACTCAGAGGTCACAAAGGTCACCCTTGACTGCTTCAGCCCAGGACAATGTGGCTTTTCTAATTCCAAAGATTCATAATTCGACAGCCCTTCAAAGAATGGGAAGGAAACTGGAATCATGTAATTGGAAATTCCACGTCTTCCTCTGAATATGTGATCTGGGTGGATTTGGATGGAGGGATGAATGGGTTGGAGAAGGAGGGCGGAGGGTGAGTGAATAAGAAACTCCAAAATAAGGGATATCCTATTCAATTAGGATCATTATTCAAAGTCACATCGTCCCCACTCAATACAAGGAGTAATCTTCCACCATTCCCATCCCTCCGATCCCTCATAATTCACAAAAAGGAAAAGAAGAAGACTCCCTGTTCCTTGGGAAGGAATGGCTGGAAACGGTTTCTCCTTGGGTCCTTTACCCAAAGAAGGTTTTGTGGCATGGGAAATAGATAGGGAAAGGGTCGATAGCTCTTTTCCTTGATCATTCTTTTGGGCCCACAAAATATCCTCCTTCCCAAAGTGCCTCTTCCTGTTACACATTTCCTTCCTACTACAATCTTCCCCCGTGTAGATTTGAGTGGAGGGAAGTTTGAAGCCTTCCGCGGCTGTCAACGGCGCCCCGTCCAACATCCATTCATCTCAAAATCCCGCAATGCATAATATCACTCCTCCACCAACGACGCATTGTTTTGACTTCCACGAGGAAACTCAGTCAGTCCTTGCCGACGACGGAACACTTACTAAAATTTTTACTAGCAAAAAAAAACCCTTGTATTTTGTCCCCGGATTTTCCCCCCACATCTCCTTGTCAAAATCTTAAATGCCCGTCATTCCCCCCCGCAAAGTCATCATTCTGATCCCCACCACTCAAGAACAAGGCGACGATGGAACGGAGACTCCCTGCCCCCACTCGTAAATCCTTTACATGTAATAAAATATTACTCATAAAACAAACCAAATCTGTTTTATGTTCCCGTGACGGCTGCCACTACTACTACTTCTACTACCAGCTCCCCCTCTCTATTCTCCCACGGAAGCAGGGAGGATCTTAGAAAGTTTTTAACAGGCCCTTCAATCCGTTCCCACAAAACCAAATGTGGGGCCATGAATAGTTCCCAAAACATGGGACATTTACGGGGTTGTTTGAGTGTCAATTTTGCGAATTTTGTTACGACGACAATTTCATTCTTCCTCCTTCCATCCATGGCTCGCCCTTAAAGGATTGTCATTCGTTCCAAGGAAATAAATTCCCTCGTCTCTCAGCCCGTATCCTTTACTTGAATTTAATTTGTATTTAGTTGAGGACAGATGTGGCTGGGTGGATAACCCACCGCACCGGGGGAAGGGAAACCATAGCTCCATGGCTAATGGCATTCCGACCTATCCATGGACCAAGGATTCCCCCAGTGATCCACTGAATGAAGGATTTTAGGGAGTTTTGAGTTGGAGAAGTTTGAAGTCAGTCGGAGTCAAGTCAAGTCAGGGAATGACTGAGTCAGGGAGAAACTGATTCTTTCAAGTTTTTTTTTCTTCTTCAACTTCAGCTCACTAGGTTCGAACAAAGGAGAGAAAAGCGGGTTACATCCGTAACATGGAGCTACTCATCACTCCCTCCACTAGCCATGCCTGTAAATAAATGGAGAGAATTCGAAAAAGGCCAACTCAGCCATTAAGTAGCTTTTTTTTCTCCTTTCCCCGCCTCCCCATCTCCCTTGATGAGTCGAAAAGAAATCACGGGGAAACTGAAATGCACTAGCATCGACAGCCCAGCCCAGCCCCATGTCGTCGTAGTCGTCGTAGTCACCGTAGCCGTTGGGCTATTTGAAACCAAGCACATAGTTGAGTTGAGATTCTTCAAGTAGATGTTCTGACATCGATTACTTCCTTTTAAATGACACTTTTCTTCAACTTACACCCAGATTGCCTTCATTGGGCCGCCGTGCCCCAGGAAGGAAGGGGCTGACTCCACTTTGGCTTGTGTCTTATCATTATCATCTTCCATACCCTCCTCAACCCATTGTAGCTCTTACTCCCATTTTACATTGCATTGGATTCCAAGGCATTACATGTGTGTAATGGGGAAGAGGGTCCGGTTACCTCCCATTGCTACGTACATACATTAAGGACCACGCTCCCTTTGCTTTTATATTTGGATGCGGAAGGTAAAGTATTAAGTGTCCCGAATCCACCCGTGGAGGAAATGGGATTGCGTCCGTCCACTCAATGAAATCAGATACAAGGGAAACAACTTTTTTTTTGTCTTCCCCTCCGACTCGGGAAACGTCTTCTTCCATCCTCAACTTTCGGCTCAATAAACGTCTTTTGACTTGGAAGTGAGATTTCTCTCGCAGAAGGAGGGACGGGAGTTGACCTCTTGCTCTATGCCTTGTGTCGTATCCCATTGGATTCACAGGGGGAGATAACATAGCGTTGGAAGGATTTTCCTTGTGTATATTCTTTTTCTTGAAGATTGCCTTTATTTATTCTGACCCTTAAAGTCCTCATAATATTTACTGCGTGCGAGGGAAGAGATAAATCTCTTGGAAACATCATTATTCATCCCCTTCACACATGGTAATACATAAACACACACGACACAGAGTCGTGGCTCATTAGGTCATCAGTCCAGGGCAGGCAGCTAGCAGTTGACTTGACATGATAGTCCCGTCACCCTCAAAATCAACATTCAAATCACATGGATTTTCTCAGAAATGTTATTCTCATTTGGAATTTGAGTACCAGCATGTACTGTAACGGTTGTGTACACTGTGCTGTACTGTACGAAACTGTGCTGTGTCCAATGATCCCATTATTTTTGTTTTTCGTGGTGGAATGTGGCTTTTGTTTATTTGAAGAAATTAGGAGTGGATGTTACACTACATTGCTTGCCGCTGTGAATGAAATAGAGATGTTGGGAGTAATGAGGGCCAGGGCTGGTATTGTTCCTTGGAAAAATCCACGCCTTCATGTTATTGTGTGGGGGATCCTCGGAATTTTGACTTTTATCATTGTTTTCCAAGAAACTTGAGGAGGATCCCGCCTGGTTGCTCAAAATGTGAGATACTGAATGCCTGGAGTCAGGCGGAGTATCCATTTACAATATAATAATCAGGGATTTTAGACAGTTGAGTAACATGGAGTCCGGGTTTCCCGTTTATTCTGTCCGTGGGACTTGCACGTGGATAGGAGTTAACTACAAAACGCTCGACTTATCATTCGGTTTATCATTATTTTGCTTCCTTAGCATTTCACAACTTTCCCTACCACCACCACCGTACACAAAGTAAACAAAGAAACTCATCCCCATATCCGCACCAGCCTCCGTCTTGAAAAGATTAATTAATCATTCCCCATGCCGATGGGCTTCGGCTTCAGTGTTGCGTGTACGTACACGTACGTTACGCACTGTTCCTGCTCTCCATTCTTTGACACATCCCCCAGTCCTCCTCCAGTTTATTTAGAATTTAATGATCCTGTTCAGGTTCCCGCTAATTATTTCCCATGGCAAGGAAGTGGAAGGAGGCGATACGGAGTTCATCCTATGCAAAGGCATGCTCCCTCCATTTACCCTCCAGTCAAATCCAGTCCTGTTGTTTTTCCCATTAATTGACTCCGAGGAGGAATGTAAAGTTTATGGAATTTGATAGCCCCGCATTTTCTTCGGAAGGATCGGGTTTCCCTTTCCTGAGGATATTTTCTCTTCAGGTGGCCAACACCCAGCCCTGAATTTGCATTACATCCAACCATGAAGTGGGCGTTTCACCTGTACCCTTGTTTTCAACTCCGCTGTCAAGGCGGGAAGAGTTAAATATTAATTAGGGAAAGTTGTTTCAAATTAGTAGGGGAGTTGGAGTGGGTACTAAGTAAGGCAGCTGACAGGACACGGGTTTGGAGACGGGAAAAGAAATTGGTTTGTACTTCAGGAAATCCCAATAGGAGAAAGTGGGGGTGGTTGGAAAAAGGAGGGATTTTTTTATCCCAGGTTACCACACATAATCATAATAACATATCACCCGCTTAATGGCATATAACCTGAAGCTTTTCTGACATCCGCACTTTTACCGATGATGACGACGAGGAAGGAGTCGGGGGAATGACTCCATGTGACTCTCATGTCAAAAACAAGCACGAATCCTCCATTGGACTGGAGGTAATACAATCCAATGGGTTGCCGATTCAAGGCGACCAACCATAGCTATGGCCAGTGACATAGAAAAATTGTTTTCATTTGTCTGACCGACAGCACAGCAAAAGGTAAACAGAACAAGAGATGAGAAACACAAGGACCAGGAAATAGGTAAGCATTAAGGAGAACGTATTCTAAAATCCGTTCCAAAAAGTTTTTGATTCCCAGCAGTGACCGCCTTGTCTTGTCACTTGTAAGGATTGAAATCCCATCTAATTCATTTCTACCAACTATTGATTAGCGTCGTCGTAGTCTCGTCTGAAGAAAAAAAAACTCGTGTTCTCAAATATCCTAATAATCCGCTGAGATGGTGGAAAAAAATCCTTGCGGTGAAGACAAACTTTCGGACAGAAAGCCATGAGCCATGAGGGGAGTTGGTAATGGAAGTCAGACGCGGTGCGCGTCTCGGCCACCTTTAAAATAAATGATGGCAGATTAATCTTCCGCGGAGCATCGCTTCGCGTAGGGAGAAAACATAAACACACCCACACAGGGTGTGGAAAAAAATCCTTGCGGTGAAGACAAACTTTCGGACAGAAAGCCATGAGCCATGAGGGGAGTTGCTAATGGAAGCCAGACGCGGTGCGCGTCTCGGCCACCTTTAAAATAAATGATGGCAGATTAATCTTCCGCGGAGCATCGCTTCGCGTAGGGAGAAAACATAAACACACCCACACAGGGCTGGCTCGCCCGCAGGAAAGAGGCGGGAAAATGGCAATTGGACTTTCTCACATTTAAAATTAAATCGCCCCCAAGAAGACACATGCTTCCAAGCGTTAAGAAAACTGCTTTGATCAATTTCCTATGCCCTCACACGCTAATTTGGTAAAGGGAAAACTCAACATCCTGAAGGGGATGGCTATTAGAATCGGAACGAGCTAATTTCATTCCTGGTGATGCTACAGCGCAGCATCAGCCTGAGTATTGAAATGTGACAAATTTTAATTAAAACTCAAATGGAGGATTTGCGTGGGCAAAGGGGATGGGAGCAAAAAAAAAATTCCAAAATTAGGAAAGTTTGTTGAAGGGAGATTGGGAATGATAGGAGAGCGTGGGTTAAGGTATGGGATGACCGGGAGTTTGGGAATGTAGAGACGAAGAGGGGACTTGGGACACAATAATGGTGTTGCCTGGAGAGGAGGTCGAAGTTGGAGGGAATTCGGAGTTTTCGGTGCTGTTGAGCTGGGCTGTGTGGGATTCATGAGGTGATGAGATGATTAGGGCTTCGCTTGGTTGAGGCTGGCTGAGGTTTGGCTTCTGCATTGCAGCGGATTGCATTGTTCTCTTTTGCTTTTTGGATCCGAAGAGGGAATCATTAATTTGACTGCGGCCTCCAGACTTCGGACTTCACAGAAGGGGTTGCGATAATTAAGATAGTTAATAGTGATAAAGGAGTTGGGAGCCAATAGATTAGGGCTACCCCCGCCACTGAATCAAGTCTTCACAATAGACTCCCCTTCACACATATTCACCAACTCCATCCAAACCCATGCATCCACCTAAGCTATGTCGTACTCTAACATTAGGCAAATGGAATGCCAAATCCAATAAACCACGACTTCACAATCCCTAAATCTTAAGATGAACTGGATTCCCTTCCTGACTGAATCTTCCAGGGAGTAAATTATAAAGTAGGTTACATTCAACGCTCGAATACTTAATATTTTCACATTCAAATTACCAATCATGATTGTGTACCTCTTTGTTAACACTAATTAACCCTGAAAATTTACAATTCAACTAATAACACTCAAATGATTTGACAATTCGGCACTCCGCCATTAAATGTATATAGGAGAAATCCCAGGTTATCACTATTCATTTCAAAATCCGTAATCAAAGGCTTTAAATGGATATTCAAATGCCCATTCAAAGCCAGATACTTCAAATTATTAGGAATTCATGTCTCTTGCTGAGCCGCTGATTTCTTGGGTGATTGTCCCCAGACTCCACTACTTATTCCGAAGACATAATTAAGTGATTCCCCTTTAAATCTTTGTGGGGTGCTTACATGGGTGTTCCGCACAATTTACTACAGGTTCTGGGACTGGGACACGACGGCATGTGCCTGACTGAAGGAAAATTTAGTGGTTTGAAAACAGTGGTGACTGGGACTACACAATAGGTTCGACTACGGAGTTTAATGGATGAGGAGGAGAGGAAAGGATGTGTAGATTGGTTCGGTTCAGTTCCGCTCCATTCCAAGTTTGGATGGTGGTTTGGAAGGTGGACGTAGCAGGGGTAGCCAATTCCGTCTCATTACTTCCATTTAGTGAAGGAAAAGGGGAAGAATCCTTTGGGCCCAGGCCCTATAAACCTGGAGGAATGATAAAATTAACAAGGCTGTGGCTGCCTTCGCCAAAATTCAAAGTCATCCGCTCCCACTGGAACTGAATGAATGGGAAATCCTCCTAGCCTGGCTACCCGCAACAACCATAAACCGTTAAGAAATGTAAGCTCCATTCCCATTCAAATCAACGGGTCTCCAATTAAATGAACGAAGGATTTAATGAGGATCCAAGGAAAGTGATCGGGTATTACGACTCACCCATTCACTTCCCCATCCGCCGGCGACTGTTAACCCCGAACCATAAAGATGCGAATGGGAAATATGAGGACTTCAACGCTTCCTTACGCGCTACGAACCTACTCCGGAAATTTGCAATTTGGAAGAAAGTTTATGGAATAATGTATAAATGTGATTGTTGAGTAGGATATTGGGATTGGGCCTTGGACGGGGAAAGTTATTACGACTGGTGAAGAGGATAAGTTTATGTTCGGAGTTGGGAATAGACGCCGCATTACATAGTCGTCGTCGTCGTCGACTTTATGTAATACTTGCATATTTGATAGACGTTTCGGGAGGGAGGACTGACTCCATGAGAGTGACAGACAAAAAATTGGAAAGGAAACGTCGCGACTGATAACTAATTCAATATTTCCGGATCTGATCCAAAATTCAGAAAGCCAGGAAAAGAGCCTAGCCTTCCATCTCCGTCCCCATCCTTTATTCCAAAATGGGAAGTAGAATTTTTGTCCCATGGAAATTCTGTGTGTCCTGTCCTGCTTCCACCCTCCAACTCCCCATACTTCCCTCCCTATTACGTAGCCTTTGGATGCTTGGATTGTGCTTTCACCCGACCCTTACCTCTTCGTCATTTCCTTGGGAGGAGAAAACTTTTCATTTCACTTCCATCCCTTACCTTACCATAAGCACAGGACAGGAAAGGACTGGATACATAGCCACAAAAACTACGACTACGAAAGGTGGATTTGTTTGAAGATTGGAGCTCATAACCATTTCCTCCTTCGCCCTCTAGCTTCACCACTTGGTTGGGATGACTAATATTTTGAACCACCTTCATTTCCCATTCATTCCACGGTCATGACTGGAGTCTCCAGGCGAAGGCGACGACTTCCTTTCCTTCCAGGGGCCAGGGAAACCCTCCGTCAACTCACATTGTCCTCTCCACAGGAATTCAGGAAGGACTTTCAAAAAGATAATTAATTGCCGCTCTTCGTCTCCCCCGCGCAAAGGGGGATCTAATATATTAATTCCAATTTACAAATTAAATTTTTCTATTCATGGTGTACGTGGCCCCGCCATTAGAGTCCTTTTCTTTCGTTATTACTTTCCCTCCTGCCTAACTGAGGTGAAATGAGAACAAATGCGGAATTAGAGTGCAGCAATTGGAGGGATGACACACGACACACAGCAGGGAGCGAGACTTGGCCTGGCCTGACTTTTGCCATTGGCTTCAGATTCTGAAGGATTCAATTTTCCATCCATTTACCTTCAGAAAAAGCAAGCAGGCAGGGATGGTTGTTATTAAATTGTATCCAAATGCAAAACATTCACATGTATGTAATTTCCATGCATTATTTTAATCACAGTATACTGGATCGGGCCACGGAAGAAAATATTAAGCCTACGTTAGGTCTGAACCATGATTTGTCAATTTTGTAATGCCGAAGGCTAATCTGGGTCCATACACTACATATACATACTCATATGCAAGAAAACATGGATGGATTATGACTGTGCTTGAAATATTCCCAGAACCAGAATTAAGACGAATGACTGGATGGATCCTTTCCCTTAAGTTGTTTCATTTGGACGAGGAAATAAATCCCTTCCTCTACTTTCCTAGTGGAAAGGGAAATACATACGTATGTATGTAGGTATGTATATAGATAGGTACGGGTATTTTACGGAGGATTAGATGGAGGGATTCAAATCTTTTCCTCTTCCTTGACTCCGCTACGGTTATTAAGGATACCGGAGGTAAAAGGAAAAGACTTTTCCTGGGGAAGTAAAATACTGGATTAAGGCTTTCCCTGTATTTACCTGGAAATGTAAATCCAAAACGTTCTTCATTCGACAGGAGGACGGAAATGAGCTCCTCCTTGTCAGATCCATGTAAGTTGATACATGGGGTTTTGGGACTGCATGGAGAAAGTAGATAAGAAAATAGGTAGGCGGCTGAAGGAAGGGGGTATTGTACTCGGGGCTCTTTTCAGAAATCCCTGTCCCATTCCCACCCGTCTGACCTGAATGCTGGGATTAGCCAAGATTATTCATCAATGTCTCCAGCTCCCTGATTCCACGACATGCAAAGCGAATACTACATCTTTTTCACTTTACACCTATTTTTAGCCTACAGTTTCTTCCTGTACTTCCAGCACAGGCAAATACCAAATACAAAGGTTTTACCACATCCATGAGTGCATGCCATGGATACAAATAAGATAAATTAAAATTAGTAAAATAAGATGTACGTTTTCGGGTTGTAATTTAGTATCAATATTTTAATAAAAATTAAATTTGCCTTGCGTTCTCAATAGCAAATGCAAAGGAGCATGCATACATTCGTAAGATATGATATTTGGTTTATTAAACATGCAAATACGGTGTACAATGACAAGGGAATTGTGTGTGTGTGTAAACCAAGCAATAAAAATGGATTGGATGTGAAAGTACATAAATTCCATGGAAGGGATTCACAAGTGTGATATTGTTGTCCAGGGCAGGAGGGGGGTATTCCAAAGTTGACACAATGCGTAGCCCCCCTTCCCTGAAACGTGTGTGTGCTCTACATAATGGTGAGGGGGAGGAGTGACAGTATATTATTAGGAGTGTCAGTCTCCCATTGTAATGGGATGGTATTTCAATGCGTTGACATGTGGAAGCATTTGAGTTCCGAAGAAGAGGAGCGGAAAGATATACGGAGGACTGTGTGTGTGAAAGCGGGGTACGGCACAATTTCCACAAAAGAGTTTCCCTCCAAATAGTGCCAGAAAAAGTTTCCAATGAAAAACGATTATGATGGTTAATGTAGCATGGATAGTTTATTATAAATGTGAGTCCGTTTGTCTCCTTTACTTGCGTAGTAGTACATACATACACCGCATAGCCTTTTATGGGTTGGAAGGACCGATGGGCTGCATGTGTCCCTCGTATCTTTCGATTCTCCGACCGACCGAAAACTCAAAACATCCGACCAATCCCCTTGTCACGAGCAAAAATCTTTCTTCTTCAATGAAATAATAGCGAGTACAAATACCATCGCACCAACGAGCCCGTGCCAAACACATAAATACAACATAATTACATGCACACGAGGTATGGGACGGAGTCTCGAATCCCAAACCAATAATTCTATCCATTTCCCCCCGTCTTACGAGATTTTCCAGCTCGAATCATCTCCGCCAACATCCAGGATTCATAAACATTAAACACTTCCCACTCCGAACGGATAGTGATAGACATTTACGTATGTGGAATGGATTTTAATACATTTTGACAGAAAAAAATGCACATCAAATGTTGAGAAAACTGGTGTGTGGATTTTGTGCGTAAGGAGATGGCGCTGAGGGACATGACGTGACTGGAACTGTAAGGGATAATCCCCATCCCCAATGAAGGGGCGTCAGTCACTTCAAAAATATATTTGCGGATTATCCGAACACGAAAGGAAATGGAGGAGGTGTTAAGAATGCGAAAAGCGATTCCATGTGCGGAAAGATATGTATTTTCATATCTTTGTGGCCCCACAGAGCCAGGGCTGCCAGGGCCCAAGTCCTAGTTTTTCCTATTTCCCCGCCAAACCTTCAAAATCTTGTCATTTCATCACTTGAGCACGTTCCGCTATTTACTAGTCCATTTAACCTATCCTAATAGGTTGGTTCCTTGTGAAATGTTGCTTGGGTCCCACAACTGCTCCTAGAGATATGAGATTTTCACTCCTGAGTCAATATTACATACACCCTTACATACGGCCACGTACTATGTACATGACTGCGGATAGGATCTGAGTTGAATCTGAGGAAGGATGAGGATCTTGAGGCTCCAGCCCAGCACCCCGCAGTCCTTCTCCCTTTACAGTTAGTTATTCTTCACTCAAGACCAAGTCCCCCCAGTTTTCTCTCTCCTCGCGACGTGTTGACTTCGGAGAGTGCCGACAATAAGCACTACATACTTCCGGCAACCAACACTTTCAAGTTTCAAAATAAAAATAAATGCCCTTCTTTTCCTCACATACAAACAAGGGCTGAGTCTATTTGGATTTGATCACCCACTGAGAAAAGGACACGATATAATTATTAATGCACACTGAACCCAACACTTCCGCTCTCATTTTCCAAACCACCCAAAGTTTCTTGGAGACATGATTTTGGGATGGTCTACCCCTTCCCCTTGTTTCTCACATTATTGAATTACATGGAAATCCCATTCCCCATTCATTGCAAAACATGACAAAAAACTGGCCGCAATTGCAATTGAATTTGCATAGCGGATGAGGATGGAAGTTAATAAATATTCCAGGGCAGAAATCCATTTTAATTCCAATGCAATGGGGACAACAAAAAAACCAGCAGTTAAAAAGAGAGTGGTGGATTCCAAACGCAAAGCCAGCGTTGTCGTCGTGTGGAGAAAAAAGCGGGAAAATGTAAACTAGGAAATCGACTACGGTTTGAAGTGGAGGGATGAGGATGGCGGATAGAAACCAGAAGAGTTTGACGTCCATCCCTTGTACTCCGCTCTCAGTTGAATGGGTATTAAAAGGAGTCACATTCACATTTCATGATGATGCTTTTAGCCAGTCAGTTCCTTCCAGTTGTGGATCTTTTCCTTCATCTCCCGAACCACTCACTCCCGCCTTCCGTCCATCATGGGAGTCCGAATCGAAGGGACGAAGAGTGGATTGGAGTTCTTCACGAGGATACATAAACACGATATGCTAAATGACTCCTCCAAACAAAACCTATTTTATCCACGTGAATTTGAATTTTCTTGCGCGCGTCCCCCGTAATAAAGGGACGGGAATTACATGAATTGGATTTAAAGCTATGTATATTTTAGAGCGGAGGTGAGTGGAAAAGTGAAAGCTTTGCGGTGGAATTTGCTATGCTTTGGCTTTTGTGGACTGGATTGGATTACGACATTAGGAGTGAGGAAGAATTACCTTCATTCATCAAGGGAGGGAAGCGGAGGAAGCCTTTCTTCACTGGATTGGAGTTCTTCACGAGGATACATAAACACGATATGCTAAATGACTCCTCCAAACAAAACCTATTTTATCCACGTGAATTTGAATTTTCTTGCGCGCGTCTCTCGTAATAAAGGGACGGGAATTACATGAATTGGATTTAAAACTATGTATATTTTGGAGCGGAGGTGAGTGGAAAAGTGAAAGCTTTGCGGTGGAATTTGCTATGCTTTGGCTTTTGTGGACCGGATTGGATTACGACATTAGGAGTGAGGAAGAATTACCTTCATTCATCAAGGGAGGGAAGCGGAGGAAGCCTTTCTTCACCACAATGACATTTTGATAAGTAAAACTTGACAATGCTCTCTCCCTAATGAATGGAAGTAACTTAATATCTTCCCGCAGGTTTTCAAAATCTGCTGCCTTCCTTTTATCTTCCTTTTTGTACTCAAGTCCCCCTCCCCTTCCAACTCCACCAACCCAATGAGCTAATCAACCAACTCTGTGTGTATGTACGTTAACGTACCACCGACCATGTCCTCCCATCACCACCGACTCACCAAATTACCATTTACAAAACAACCAGTTAAAATCCATATAACATGTGTAGTGTGGCTCCGTATCTTCTTCCTTCATCTTTGACTCCGCATCACACGCACGAAGTCACGCAGTCATAGCCCTCAATCCATGATCAACCCAGTTTTAATCTAACCAGACAAACCCTCGGAACCATGAATAACATTTAATATCCCAGTTGTATTTTTTTTCCTCTTCATTGACAAAGTGGAATCCCGTCCACATCTACGACCACCCTATCATTTAATTTGGATGTCTTCATTTATTCATTGCCGTGAATAAACATTTTTGAAGGAATTCAAACCTTCGGGTCGTCAAGGAAACGGAGGTCGTAGTTTCGAAGTACTAAACCTAAATCACATTTGACACGTAATAATAGTCACTCCCAGGATCGGAATGAGAGAACTTTCCTCCGGAATTCAAATTCAGAGTGACATGTGGGAATAACAAAAACATTTCTTTATATCCCTTTCTTTCCCTCATCTCCTTTTCCTCCTACCAGCTAGCTCCATTTTCCTCGGGAAGGAAAAGGAAATTCACACAAAGAAGAACTCAATTTCACTTTTAAGATCAATCTTCAACTTCTTTCACCTTCTCCAATTTCAAATGCAGCCCATTTCCATGACCTCATGTATGCCGTCGTCGTGTTGTTGTAGCTCTTTACTTTCCATCCTTCCCAGCGGTGAAAAATATCAAGAAATAACAATTTCCAGTCCTAGTGAGCTCGACGCAATTTCAAATAATCAACTCAAGTCTTGGAGTGTACGTGGTGCTCATGCACAACTATGGGTACTTCATGCTTTGCCATTTCACCCGTCGAATTTCCAGTCAAACGAGGACATTCTATGCATGACATACTAAGCATTCCACTCACATAATATATGGAATTCTTACCTGTCCGACTCACTTTCCCTCAACCTCCATGCATAGTAATAAACTGTAGTCACCTTATTTCGAGCCAGGGCTCTACGATACGTCACGTACATAAAAAAAATACATCAGCGGATGGATGTATCCGTTCCATACAAAATATAATTAAAAAAAATGTATGGTTTGTATGTGAAGAACCACTACTATACTACATACAGTATGCAGATATTATATGTACATGTCCAGGCTCCAAAATCTCGTACGTACCTACGTATGTATCTCTGAGGAGAAATAATCCATGAATAATTTAATACAGGAAAAATATCGGAATGACATGTAAATTACATTTTTGATGAGAAACACACTCAGAATTATTCAACTGGACAAAAAAGATGGAATGATTGGATCGGATGAGTAGACGCGGTCCTCATCCACGTATACAGTACGTACATACAGACAGGACATTGGATTGGGTATTCGACTGGTTGAGTGAATGCTGGTGCGGCGGAGAGTAAATTGCTGATAAAAAGGACAGGGTCGGGATGGGAATGGGTTGAGAAGTGTTTTAAATGCAGGGGAAGTGTTGAAAGTGGTGTGGTATTTTAATGTATTTGGAGTGGTGTGTATTTATGTTGATCCGTATTTCTCCAACGGTTGGGAGAAGGAACGTGTTTTGGATCCAGTGTGACTATGAGGCGAGATACATGACAGTCAAATCGATGGATTTGATAATGCTATAAACAAGGTTGGAATAGGGGAGGACACGGGTACAGAGGAGAATGAGACCTGGAGCTGGATGACTGGAAAACCTGCTCCTCTTCTGGAGAAGCGGTAGAAACACGGAGCATCCATCTCATATCTCTTGAGATCAGGAAGAACAGACACTCGCAAAGGCGCAGGGACTGCAGAAGCAGATCCCTGCCTTCCGAATTTGCATAACATGATTTCATTCCAATCCAATAACAGAGTAAATTTACTTGTTAACCCTTTACAGTCAATATAGTTGGATAGTGGAGGGAAGGCATAGAGATGGAATGGGCTCCTGGATCATTCGGGCTGAACGAACGAACGAAATTACATTCATTTCATATAGCCCTTACACACATATTACATCCATGTGCAATAAGCCCTACACACAACTTCCTTGATTGACTTATAATTTGAATCAAACCCAGAGAGCTACTTCGGATTCATGATGAGAGAAATTAATCGCTAAACAAATCTCGGTTCCTCATTTCCAGGAGTAATTATCCTTGTCTTGTTTCCAGGACTTGAACTACTGTAATGTATTTTTTTGCTGATTTGGAGTTTATGTTAATGCTTCCTTCATAATTCCTTCCTGTCCACTATTTGACATTTGATAAAGAAGAAAAAGACATGAATATGTTAAGTTTGACCTACGCCTTATCGCATAAATAATGTCGGTTTCTACTACTAAATTCCATGGTGTAATTTATGTACCGGGAACACCAAAGAACAGAGAGAAATTGGTGAATTAAATCCGTAATAAGGTCCTATATTTAAACAGTCAAAGGGCAATTGCCCTTTTCCATGTGTGACGACGGAGGGCAATTCCATGATTATTTGATGAGCCCTTTCTGTGTAGGAAGTTGCACTTATGAGTTAAAGCATGCAGCCCAGGATGAGTCGAGTGTGACCTCACGAGGACTTATAAATACACAAATGCTAAAATTGACCACGGAAGGGTTTGACGTCGGTTGCAAAGATTAAATATTCATCCCACTCTCTTGTACGACGCTTTCTAATCAATCAACCAAGGAGGAGCGACTGAAAATAGAATCGTATAATGCAAGGAATGACAATAATTCCACGCGATGCCGGTGCGATAGATATTTATGTCCGTCACCGCCCCCCGCCTTTGGATGTCAAGTGTCAATCCGACGGGAAAAACAATCATTGTTCTCAAGAAGTTCACCTTAATTGCCCAGCTAAGTTTAGCTTAGAATTGACATTTCCATTCAGACAACTCTAATCAATAAGTTCTATTTTAAAATCCTTCCAGTGAATGAAAATGAATTAATTTCATCCAGAAACTTTAACCGTAGAATTTATTGTAGTATTGCTAGTGCATCTTAACTTGTCAATTTTCTGTACTATTTGCAGAAATAATCCCATATCAAAATCCTTCAAAATATTGGGTTGTTATGGCCTGGAATTGAAATGGATAAAAAAATCAAATTTCCATAATCATATATTTGATTTCAAAAACCAAGCCAAGAAATTATCTTCAATTTTTGAACAAATTGAGTGACTCCCAATAAGAATATGTGGAATGGATATCTTGGACTGGATAATTTCATTGTATTGAACAGTTTCCTTGTCCAGAAGTTGTGGGCATTTGATGCGTGCGTGGTGGGTTTGGAGGCTGGTGAATGCATGCGTGGAAGTTGGGGTCGGGATCCGCGTAGGACAAGACACAACGTGTTTTTCCCTTCCCTTTCAGTTCTCACCCGACTTCCCTCCGAGTCACACGCATCTGGACCCTCGCTCTGAGCTACTTCCAATCCTGCTCCACTCCACGTCAGTCAATTGTATCAAATTATATTTAAAAACAAAGTAAAATCATCAAAAGAGTTGTGAATTCTGTGCATCATTGACGTGCGTCGTGTCCAGACTCCTACAGCAGCGGCGGTGATTCTTGTGTGTGAATAATATTAATTCAAACAAACACCTATCCGGAACAGGACAAGGACTTTGTGAAAGGAAAGCGTACGTAAGTCTGGAAATGTGATTTTTATACGTAGTACGTTGACGTAATGTACTGCTACGATTTTTATTTTCCCTTGGGGGTATTCAAACTCACACTCAGACACGGGCTGCGGCGGGAGCGAGACATAATAAAAACTGACATGACTGACTGACGCGCTGTAATGCAAAACGAAAACGTTTGTATGTATGTAAGGTAAGCAGGTTGGGTTAGCCAGCTCTGTTCAATGTGTTTATATGTAATTTGAGACGAAGTCCAAGAAAGACTTTGACATTTTGAAGACGAGGACTGACTGTGACCGACTGGTTTGATGGACTTTTTTTGCGTCGTTTCTTCCAAGGAATAGAAAAAAAGTAGGATGGATGTGTGGAAACTCCTGCCTTCTCTGATTTGTAAAATTTTAATGGATGTGACTTCACGGTGATTTTGTCTATTAGTGAGAACCTGCCTGCCCTGCCTTTGACTCCCTCCTTTTCCGTGAACTGACTGACATTACGAGTTGTTATTGGCGGCGGGCGGACGGACGTAATAACCGTAACTGAGTGACAGAAGGAATTCCCGAAAAGTGGGATTGGAATAGGAAAGAGTGTTGGGTGAAGGCAGGGCGGCGGTGTGTGGTTTTATTTTCTAAATGCCCGGGATCCATCCAGAGGAATACAAGTTGAGGGAGGACTTGGGTTGGAGTGGGGCTGAAAGATTTTGGATTCCCATTGTAGGAGCACGGGGGAAGGAGAAAGGAAAATTTTGTTCGCTCATGAGTAGAATACTAATCAGTTTCAATTACCGGAGCTTTACCTAATATTTATAGCGTTTCATGTACACAGTGTTGAATCGTGTGGTGTTCAGCCTCGGACCAGCAGCTCCTTTTGCTCCGTAGTTTGTGTACCGAAACTCCTTTACTGGTTCGTAATGTATTCCACTGTGTACCAGGGCATTCCTTGTTCCAGTTGACCTGACATGACCCACACAGAGTACACTACTGCACTCCATCCCCTTGTCCAATGCAACCTTTGAATTTCACAGTCCCCTGCTCTTGGACGACTTGCATTTTATATCAGACGTCACTGGAAATAAGTAACTTGTCACATCACATTGGGTTTTCATGTTGCATTATGGATCCTTATATTTTGGACGGGCGGATTTAATATACGCACGCATTCACAGGATTAGAGCAAGGATCCCTTCATTTGTAAGTTCCACTTCAGGCCAGGTTTTAATTATGACTGAGTCCAGACTCCCCCCTCATATCCATTCATGATTCAACTCAACCACAATCCCGGTGACAGACGGACCTAAAACTCCACTCTTGATGAATGACAATAGATTTATTTTGTATTGTATACACTATCCCAGAGCTCCAGCCCGACTCGTGGTTTTGTAACTCACCCTGTACTCAAACACTTGTTTTCCTTTCACCATCCAGATTTCTCCGAGCCTGAAGTGCGGCAGGAGTCCTGCAAAATAATATTTGGAGAGTGGAGAAATCCTGAAGACGTGTGTAATTCAGTCCACCCCGTGAAATCCGTGGGAGTGCCACCAAAACGCCCCCTCAACTAACGAAGACGGACGGACCTCATTCAATAATACCAAAACAACGAGGGATCTAGCAAAACCAATAATAATGCGCCCATAGGCCCCCACCGCCTTCCCTCACTCCGAAGGCAAACAAGTGTGGAATCCATCCGAGTGGAACCGGAGGATTTTCACACTCATCTTTTAACTCCAGTTGGAAGTGGCAGTAATGGGATCTAATCAATCACTACCACGAGTCGAGTATTAGTCCCGTCCGTCTCCTTGCCCGCTACTACAACTGCGACTACTCCTTGGACTTGGACTTCATCCCCCGAACTCAACTACGAGGCCCTCAACTCCCCTACAATTCTCCTATTGAGAGGGAAAGTGTCTCCCATTTCTACAACGATACTTTGTCCCCTTCCAACAATAAGTCCCCCTCAAATGGTTCAGTGACTTTGGAAGAAGAAGAAAGTTGGACGGTTAGCTGAGAGTAAAATCAAGGATTTTCTTCTCCAAATTTAGCAAAGAAACATATCTTGGACCTCAAGGAAGGGATTGTAAGTACAGTTAATTGATTTGAGGGATGAGGATGACTTCCTCATGTGTGAAATCAAACTATTGACTATTTGGACAGACACGTGCGTGACGTGACGTTAGTAGACAGAGGGTTAGAATAGATAGAGGAATTAGAAGAGCTGAAAAGCTCAGCCCAAAAAGTCTAATTCGTCCGAAAAGAAAAGTGCACGGGGATTGGTGAATGAACCTTCGAAGGAAAAGTGGACAACTAACGTTCTCCTTCACATCCCAACCTGCCTGAGCGAACTCCAAGCTATTATGAATTTAGGATGTTTGGTCCTTTAGTTTGTTTGCAAGAATGTCAACTTGGCCTCGTGTCTACACACTTGTGTTTCGTGTGGCTTAATAATTAGGAATTAGATCGACCGATACGAGTCGGAAACTACCTTCGGACGAACCTCTGCCAAAATACATACATACCACGGACCCCACGGACTTCCTTTTTGAATGGTAAGCTTGAAACTCCCTTTTTTGTACATATACATTTTTAAGGATGCCGTGTTGTGTTCCACGGAGTCTTCCATGGGCTGGGAAAGCTCTTCCAACCAACCCGTCTACATTTTTCAAGGGAATGTCCGACGGATTTGAACATAAGTAGAATTTAGTGAAAGTACTCACTGGGCTTTCAATTTGGGAAAGAATAGCCACGGAAACTAGTGAGTGCAAAACTTGAGGGAATAAGTACATGAATAATTAACTAGGAGCCTACTTAAGAGAAATGGATTTGGGTTTGCACAGGTGAACAACAAGGGAAGGCAACAAGTATTTCTTTGTAGAGGATTCCCTCCAATCAAATTCCCTACATGCTTGCGTGTGGAAAACATGGGGATAGGGATTTTGAAGCCAATAATCCATAGCTTCGTATCGGGTGTGGTACTGGTACTCGCCAGGCCAGAGTTCCATAAAATATATGTTCATGCGTGTTCCAGAGGTGCTTGGATGGAATTAATGCCTTAAATAATTTAACATTATTTTTGTAATTGCAATGTTCCCTGGGTGGAAGCGCAGGTGAAACAATTATTTGCACACTGCTAATGACCTAGATCCATAGTACATACGGAAAGTAGAGAGGAAAGATCGACATTTGCTAAAATATTGATTACGAGTAAATTGCAAGTACGTACGTGGGCACTTTATAATGTCATGCCAAGGGAGTGAAGTCATTTCTTTGTTTCAACTGGTACTCGTCGTCTTGAGGCATGTGTCGTGCTGAGCCAAACGCACTCGTAGCTAAAAACAAATATTGAAGAGTTGAAATTAGAATTTATATTTTTATGACCGTACCCAGTAATATATAGATATTGGGCCATGAGTCACAAGTTGTCGTCCCCTTTGAAGGAGGGACGGAAATGTTCTCTCTCTCTCTGTGTATATTGTACTGTGTACTTGAACAGCCTCGTCATGTTTTGAAAATGCAATAATATTAGATGAGCTGAGCTGAGTGGAGTGTGAAATGATGGTTAAGGAAAAATCCTGGTGTTTTTTTGCAACCAATTGGAGGAGCGAGACAAATTGAGGAACGTGACTTTAGAGCGGAAGCCTTTTCGCAAAACAATCCATAGTTGCTGTTGCTGGGCGCCTTCAGAAGGCTCCCAACTGATGTAAAGTGAGTGTATAGGATGGAACTTTATAGCTTTAGATTAGATAAAGGTTTACATGTTGAGTGTCGAGAGTCAAAGTGTTTCCTTGGGTCACAAAATGTCACGTTGTTTTTGGATTCAACCCAGTCTAAATAATGAGATCGTGAGACATTTTGTTTTTGCTTAATATTAAACAAAGTAGCGGGCGTTTATTAGTCTCGGCTCTGTGAACTTAAAAGCCTCAGCACTTGGGAATTTGTGAAAAAGGCAAATGCATTTATCCGTTTACTCTGCTCTTAATTACACTGATTAAACACGTCTCAGCATATTTAAAATTGGTTGGGCTGACTTGGAGGCAGTGCCTTGGGCTTGACAAAGCATAATAATTCATTCCATTCTTTTATGCCTATCAAGGAAATTGTAAGTACTCCATATGATTTACAACACCCTCACTGTACTAACCCTTCCCTATCGAATGTTTATTTTTTTCAACACGGCTCAAAATGTTTAACATAACGAGTCCCACTCACATGAGCTGAGGATAGGAGACAGACTTGAACAGTGGGTCGGAGTAGCACTCCACTCAGTTCTTTTTATGACTCTAAAATTGAAGGCAATTTCATGTTATAAATCATATTAATAGGGGCATTAGGCCAGGATTGATAGAAATCACATAATCTCCGACCCATTCCTTCACCGACGACTGTATTTTGATATTTTTATGCAGGAATTGTTGACACAGTTCTTGGCAATTCAATACTAATTCCTGGATTTTATGTCAATGTCCTAATGGTATCATGCGAGTAAGAGAAAATATTTGGAAGGATGTTGGAGTAAGTTGTACTGGTAGTTTTGTTACAAGACAGGGCAGAGTGTTTTCGGTCGACTGCAAACCCATGCTCATGTCTTCGTCTTCCTTGTCACATTTAACCTTAGTAGGTTGACGTACATTATTTTGTCGTCTTGAGTTCACATCAATATACAGAGCAGATTCCTCTCCAAGAAGCGGACAAATATAAAGAATTCCGATCTTCAACTTTCATCTCTAGTTACAAGAGAGGAGCGCAAGCAAAAGGCACGGTACACATAGTTCCCCACCGCGTGATGGTTCATGAATGGAATTGACTAATGCGTCAATCTCTATTACGCCCTGCAACTCCACCGACATTCCCCATGCATCCACATCCATAGTACAACCAATTCCTCCTCCGTTCTATTTCACAAAAAGTCTTCCCTCCGAGAACCCAGATAAGCGTGAAAGGAAAAACATGCGGGTTCAATCTACCAACTAAAAAATGGCTGAGGATGAAATTCTGTGATGTAAAGATGAGGCCCAAGCTTTTGTGCATGTTTACATTGCATGCAAGCAAGGGAGCAGAACACAAGAATTTTAATTACTGACGGATTGGAGGAATCGACAAATACACAGGGGAGTCGGCAAGCCTTGTGTGGTTGGTCGTCGGAATGGGGAGAGTGCGGGTGAATAGGGAAATGGTGATGAGACGGAGACTTTGTAGGTGATGATGAAATGATGTATGTTTTTGGTAGGGTGAAGGAATTCCTTACACACNATGAGACGGAGACTTTGTAGGTGATGATGAAATGATGTATGTTTTTGGTAGGGTGAAGGAATTCCTTACACACTGTCAATTATCTTGAAGCTCCCGTCAAAGTCCCATCGGCCTCCCGGTCTTGAATAGTGAGAACAGGGAGGAATTCCGCCCTGGTAAAATAATACACACAATACAATCAACTGTGTAATATCCATACGCCCAAGGATGAGGGGAAAGTGTTTTGGCTGGAGGTCTTCATTGTACATACGGTCCTAATATCCACACCAACACCGCCCTTGATGTTTTACATGTGAGTAATGGACTAAAACATCATTTTTGAATTTGAAGAACAGGGGATGGATGCGGGTACAGGGTTCCCCCCAAGGGAAGGAAACAGATAGGAATTTGTGTTTCTGAAGCTGAACCCGCCGCGTCATGTTTCCTTTTTGGAAGTCAAGGCTGGTTGGTTGGTGGTGGTGGATTGTGTTCTTCGTGATCCTCTCCATGAACCTGTCCTCCAGTCCGGAAATGAGTGTCAGTTGAGTGAAATGTGGTGAAGGAACTGGAGCCAAACCACCCGCTCCCGACATTTGCATCTTTCTTGGCATTGCGTTCACCAACTCATTTAATTACAAATCTTGAAGGAAGAGGGAAGTTTTTCAGTTCGTGCTGGGATGGCGAGTGATTTTACTTTCCAGGAATCGAGCATACATAACCATACCCCCTGCTTACTGCTTGGCTTGAACTGATGCCAGCAATTCATTTTGGATTTCATCGCAAATGAAATCCGAGAAAATTCCCGTTTGGCTGACTTGGTTGGTGAACTTGAGGGAATGGAAATGAATGAATGATTCATTTGCAAATCACAGGAGACCCCTTTCTCTGTAATAATAGCCATTAAAGTAAAAGGCGGTAGACGGGTAGGTGGTAAGTAGAGGGAAGGAGTATTTTGGAGGATCAGGGGAGTTGGGAAGTGGCGTGGCATGGAATTGTATGTCATCAGGATTTGACAAGCTTCGCCATGGAATTAAGTATTGGGCTTGAGGAATGAATACATAGGAAGGAATGTATGGTAGAGATCCTTCCTTTTCAACGGCGGTTACTGGTCCCGGCTATCATGTTGTGTCTGTTCGCGTCCATGAATATTTTATCAATCAATAATAGTGGGTGAATTCCGTGTGCTATTTACGACGACGGAGGAACGACCAACGGCGCGACTCTAAGGCGTGCGTACGTACTCACGTATGTAGGTTTGTTTTTTTGATGGAAGGTCGGTCGGTTGTTTCAATAGTTAAGCAAACCCGTTCGGAACTATATTTACGGCCACATGCACTTTGAATAGCGCGTGGCTCTGAATACTTGACCTCTTAAGTTGACCTCACTTCCGTCCCAGGGAATAGAATATGGAATTGGAGGTTTCATCATTGGAATTATTGAATTGTTAAGTATTTCCTTCTGGGACTGAGTTTGTCTGTCGGTGACCACGGCTATTGCAATTCGCATGTTGAATACTTATGTGTGTGAATAGGCCCATGGAATATTATAGCAAGCATAGGATATAGGAATATGTAAAGGTCGTCTCATGCGAATGCATAGGATTCTTATTAGATTTGTCGAATACAGTTTTTCCTTGTTAGTTTAGTTGGTGATGAAGGCAGATTGGGTAGGCTGGGGGCTCATTTATACATTTAAGTTGAACAAAACTAGTCGGCCTGGACATGTTTGAATGGAAGAGCCTGGATCACGTCGCGACGCTAGGAGGAAATAGGGGAAGTGAATTTTCAAGAGATGTGATTGGAAGATGTCTTTCGAGACAAGTATTTTCTAATAACATAAAGTTATTTGGACGTGTGGAACAGCTTCCGCCATACGATGGAATGGCTGGACTAAAGAAAAGGAGTTGACTTTCCTTCCCTCGGTCCCCTACCTCAGCCTCCCGTTTTTTGAAGTCTTTGGGGAAATCGGGCTCTTTCTTGGAGTCCAATATTGACATTGATTGCTGACAAAAGATGTTCACCATCTGCGACAGTTTTCTTCATCCTTTCCTTTCCCGTGGCCACAAGGAGTAAAACTCCGTCGACTCCCTTTGTCCTTTGTCTACTCGACTGTATCAATATTGACCCCGCAAATCAACATACAACACTCACATTCACATTACATGCATACCCACACATTCTCCTAGCCTGGAACAAATTCTAGCCTGGACGAAGTCCAAGGGAAACCCGTCGTGTCTTTACATTCAAATGAAGACAAATACAACTCTGTTTGGTTCATATTAACAACCTCATCTTCCCTGCTGCCGGGTAAGCAAATACATCTTGTCATCCTAGAAAGGGAAAGGGATACTCATGATCAGGGGTGTTAAAATTATTTGACAACTGGTTACGCAATTTAACAAAACTGCGTAACATGTCACTAATTGGATTGAGTAGCGTCACAAACCAGGGATGTTCTCAACCCGTAATTATCCTTGACTTCAGGAATGATGAAGTTGAGGGGTGGACGCCTTGTCAGGGTAGCCGAGCCTCCCTTCATATTTGAATGCATTGGGAGGATGGGTCGGATGTCAAGAATTTTGAGTCTTGTTTCAGCATTTGAATGTTATGGAATACATGGATGAGTCTAATGGGAGCACTCACTAGGAAAGGCAAATATTTTTGTCATCTCCAGCCAGGGTGTGTGCATGCTAGAACATAATATGACTCATTGCAGTGTAACAAACAACATACATACTTTGGTTTGTTTGCAACACGAGGTCGACGAGGTTTATATTATATGATGATGCTTGATGTAAGCAAAAGGGAAATTTGAAAGTTCCTTTCTGACGCAACAAGTCCAAGTTGATATTTGGAATTAGTTGGGCCGTGGTTTTTTTTTATTTCCGGTTGAACTGGCTCCGTGTGTTGAAATGGGAAGAGGCGTGTGCATAGCGTGAGAAAAAGAAAGCAAGGGCGTCGGGAATTGGATTGAAGAGAAAATACCATAATTCTGGAGAGAGACAGGCGGAAAGATTTAGCGGAGTTGCATGCTCCCCTTGGCATGTCCTGCATTCCACGCCCTTTTTGAGAAGATTTCATTTTCCCATTTACAAGCAGGGCATTACATACATGGGAAACCCGGGGTTTTTTTGGAGCCATTGATATCTTAAGTGGTGGTTTTTTCTTCAAATTTGTATTTGTATAATGGTAGGTTTGGCTTTCCATTCACATTCGTTTGCTCAAGTAGGAGTTTTTACATGTGGGTGGCTACATTCCATTGTGTTGCACAAAAGTAAAATTTGATCAAACTTGTTCTGCATAAAATCCTAAGGTATTCCGGGTATTATTTTTGACAATAACACAAAACATAGGTCTTCCTTTACTCACGGTGGTGTTTCGGCTGCACAACATGCAAGGTACACGTTTATTGGAAGGTATTGCTCTCCAATAGCCTCTAGGAATAGTTTGAATGATTTCCTGGACCCACAGTAATGTGCGATGATTTACAGGATAAGACAGGATCTGTGTAATGCCCATAACAGTTGCAATCAGAGTGCAGCTTTATTGACAGATCCATGGGAGTGGATGGAAGGCGAACGGAAGCTTCAAAGGAGTACATTACATCCTTTGCATTCATCTCCAATATATATAGAGGAGAGGGAAATATGTTTTCTCCGCCTTGGATTGCCCACTGACGACTGACGAGAGGAAAGTGATGGTGGTTTTTTTTATCGGGATCTTGTACAAATTTGTTCAGAAGGAAAGAGTTCATTTTCCCCGAAACGATTTCGAGCCCACGGTTTAAGTTCCATTATCTACTCCTCTATGCCTGAAGGAACTTTTCATAGCTCGTACCATTTGCAATGGACAGAAAAAAGAAGTGCTTTAGCCATCTTTGAATCTGAGGAGTTGGGAGCTCAATAAAAGCATTGACGATTGTGTGTGTGTGTGTGTGTGTGTGGGAGCAAAAGTAGTATCGGTCTTCTCCAGATTCCACCCAAAGCGAAACATTGGCGGAACAGGTTTTTTTTCCTAAAGGAAAAATACGAAGGAGGCAAACGGAATGAGATCCGTACTTTGATAATTCTATCCCGTCGGAAAAAGGAACCGATTCCAGGAGAAAGGGAATCGAACTTATTTCTCCTTAAAGCAACTAACGTACGTTTTCTCATGCTGTTGCAATGGGTTTAGATATCCCCGTTATCTACTTTTATACTTTTCGGATACACTGAGCGTTTGGACGGGGGTTCTCGTGGGCTTTCCTTGGATTGTTTTGTTTCTTTCTCTTAGTTTTGTCATCCCGACTACCTGTCTGTCTCAAACCGGTCCCCATCCTCATCTCCCAATGGGAATTCAATATTCTGTTCCGTCGTTTTTCTTTCTCTTGGAATTTGGTTGATACGGATTCGAAGGGAAGAACTATTTTTTTGGTCACATGAAGACGTGTAAAGTCTGACTGAGAAAAGACAAGGGAAATAAGAAAGGCATGAGGTTGGAGTCCGATTTCTAATGTTCACTCCGGTTAAGGTTTGTTCAAATGAGCATTGCAGTAGTAGGAGTAAGTCCCGTAGTGTTGGGCATCAGGAGTGAGGATCGATTGGTCTTCCCTGAAGTACATGGCGATCGATCCTCCCATCGTCTTTTCTTTTCCTCCTCTTCATATTCTGTAAGTGAAAGCGCTAAGAAGTTACGATCAAGAAAAAAGAAAAAGTAAACGTCAGCGGATAGAAAAAGAATTTGGTGCACCCAAGACAATACATAAAAATTCTTGAATGTTCCTCCGGTTCCGGCGTCCACCTTCCAAAAAAAGCCTCAAATCCTCAGAATTGAAGGAGGATGAAGGGAAGGAGGGAGTGATGGGTCGGGTGAAAGTGAGACTGGAGTAGCGAGCGTCAAAGGGAAACCAACCTTGTTCCACACAGACAAAACTCACACCTTGCACTTTTTGACTTGTAGGAGTGAAATTGAGGTGTCAGTATTTGAAAGTCGAAAGTGAGCGTCACTTCGAGAGTGAGTAGATCAAAAGAATCACTCGCATTCAAAATTCCAATGCGTTGAAATACATTCCAGTGGGTTTTCCGCCCCGTAGTAGTAGTTTCGTAGGAAAGGAGAGCCTACGGTGTGTTTGCTACGAAGGGACACATGCAAAAAAAGAGGAAAACCTTGCATTGGATTCTCTTTTGCCCCTTGTCGTCGTTGTTATGTATGGAAAGGACTTCGTGTTGTACTTTATCGTGTTCCTGCCATCCTTCAATTGTTGGCCTCACTCACACCTCCACCTTTGCTTTCACCTCTGGGTTTCCCTCCCCAATTTCCATTCATCCGATTCAAACGACATAAAGGGTCACACAAGGTTTATTGGAAACGTGACATTACAACTCAGCTGAGGGAAATGTCGTTTCCCTGACACTCACAGAGCATATGCAGTCCTCCCTTCCCCTTTTTTTGGCCTCTGGAGGCGTAAAGGATGCAATTCCATTCAGATTCGAAGAGAAAGTTCGGAACTAAATGCTTTCCCGTCTTTCTCCGTCTGGTCGCTATGGGTTTTGGATTCTGTTCGACTTCAAGACGACACTCCACCCGATCGTTGCTACATGCTCTTTGTTCCCCCTTCATCCATTTCCCATACAAAAACGCACGTTTCTTGGGAAGTCTTGACATTTTATAATTCAATTGAGCGTGTGGAAGCTGGTGGAAAGGAATTTCGGAGACAGGCATGGTGGCGGACACGCGGATATCTTTCTACACGAGTTTTTATAATATGTGTGTACGGTAGGTTGACGTTCAACCGACACAAGGTACACTACAGCTTTAATCTATGATGTGAAAAGAATCGAATTTTGTGAAATTTAATAGAGGAATCGAAACCTGAGTCTTTGATGGTGAAATGTGGTTTATGCGTAAGGGCATGGAGTTTGGAAACCAAGGAAGGAACTTCCTTTGACTCCTATGAATCCATGTATGGTTTTTTTAAAGGGACTTTTTCCTTACCTTTTGAGTTGACATCCTCCTACTTATGCTCAAATTTATTTCTCTCAGCTTTCGTTGTTCAATTTGGATTGGGGAGCCTTTCCTGTGGGGGATGGGCGGAAGGGAAAGGCTAATAAAAAACATAATGTACGACAAGACACGCTTGGATCCTAAGAAGGAGCTTAAAGAAGCTTGGAATGGATGGCATGTTGAAGTGCATGTCAACTAGTCGTAAGATAGGAATATGACCATGTCTTGGCCAGACCTTACTCACATGGCGGTAATGTGAGATTCAAAGCAAAGTTGGATATAATGTACCTGGATGAAGGAAAGCGTTCCATGGCAATAATAATCAGGGGGAAAGAAAAGGAGGAAGAGACGGGCACAGGGGAGCAAGGATTGGAGATAGGAACGTATAATAGTCAATAAGATGGTATTAGACCCCCTGTCGACTTCTTTTTTTATATCTTCGGGAGCTGGGGAAAGAAAGTATTTGAGAGGTTGGGAAAGGGGGGAGTGGAATACGAAATTGGTAATTTGTGGCCGGATGGTCCTCACACTGCCAAAGGGGAACTTGGGATCCACGGAAAACTTGCATGTCTTTAGCATTTTTCTTGGTTTGGGTTTTGAGTCTTGGGTTCGGACGAAGACACGGGGAAGATGGTATTTTTTGGACGAGGAAAAGTCCCTTTAGCCTTTCCATGTAACGTAAAGGCTAGGAAACTTTTTGGCATAATCTTAAGGAAAGGCGAGATGACAGATTTGAAAATATGAGTTAGAGTAAGAACCTGAAAATAACTTGTCGGAAAGTTTTGTTTGGATTGAAAACTTGGGGATCTTTGGGGGAAAGGAGTTGGAAGGGAGAAAGGCGGGGGCTGAGACTCAGGAAGAAAATGAGGATTTTTAAAGCCCGGAGTCAACGGACGGAAGGTATGGATGTAATCACATAAGGGCAAAAGCCTCAAGTCTGAACCAATTGTTCATTTTATTCATAAAATTTGGTGGTGGGATTTTATTTCATATTTTGGGTTACAAATGGGAAGGGGTTTTGAACATGTGTTTACACGGATGAGTCTCAGGTTTTTTGCCCACGGGAAGAAAGTGGAGACGATTGAAGGGGGGAAAACGGCCTGGGTATTTTTGAAGGAATTGAAGGATAACTTGAGGCAAATCGAACTGGAGTCCCCACGTGGGACTTTAAGTCTCTCCCCCAAATCCAAGAGAATGAGAAGCGGACCCAAATCTCTCAATAAACACTGATTTTGACCAGAATCACGTAGTCCCAACCAATCTCGTCCCCCCGTCCCAATTCCGTCCGTGGTTGGGTTTTGGACGCCTCGAATTCCTTAGGCCCCCACGAGAAATCCACATATTTCCTTGTTTGTTCTGAAATAGGATAAAATGCTATAAAGCGCTTGGGCTCTTACGATACCTCCTCCTCCTCCTCCTCCTTTCCTCCGCCGTGTCTTAACTGTCGAGTTCAATCTTGTTTCAGCTTTATTGGTTTTACTCCCGTATGTAGTTCGTATGTACAGCCACACTGAGTTTAAGTCGTGTCTAGCTCCCGGCTACCTCCTTCCTCACTTTCTCCGCTCTTCGACTTCCATAAAATCCATTCCTCTCCTTCGACGAATTATTGGCGAGTTCCCCCGCGTTGCATAAACAAAGGATTTCCCTGCCTTGCCTTTGCCCTCTTCATCATAGGATGTATCCCCGGAAACGGAGGCTCTCCGACTTCAATCCGAACAATAGGAAAAAGGAGAAAGTGGCGGGTGTCCTTTGTTCTTTCCTCCAGGTCACCCGTCGTCCTCATTAACCCTTCCCCCCCGCCAAAATTCGTGGCTCCGTTTTGACTTCTTACCCTCACCCCGCCCCTTCTTTGAACGTAAGTTGAAGCTGGGGGAGCTAATCGCCGAACTAATGTCCTCACCACCTAATCTATTAATCTTGATCAGAGGATCAGCCAATCGGAAAGAAGTTGAATGAGCTTCCACTCCCTCCGGGCCAAGAAATGAACTCCAATGGATTGGGTAGTGGAAAGTTTTCAAATGAGAAAATCCCTGGCCCTGAGAATGATTGTTGAGGTTGAAATGAGTGAGGGCCACGGGAGGGCTGGGACTGGAGTTGACGGAATCGGAAACCAAGGAAAAGAGTAAGGGAAAAAATCTCAAAGAAAGTTGCTATGGTTGGAAGCTGTAGTGGAGGTTGGTCCTTGCTTTGGATGACTGACTGACTAAGTTGCTGCTGCCTTTCCGCCCAGGAGGCCAGTCCTCGTATTTGGCACAATGCCGGGCGGGTTTTATACTACATGAGGTTGTAGGATTGTGAGGCGGGAGGACGAAGAATTTCCCAAGGAAATTTGAAGAGGGAGGAAAATGGGTCCAGGGTTCCTGGAATCCGCCGTCAGCTATGTGGGTGTCCAGGAAAGGAAAAGCGGCCCCTGCCCACTCCGATAATAAATCATTTGTGAAGGAGGACTGGAGGGAAGGAAAAAATGTCTCCTTTTCTTCGGTCCACTTATTTCCAATTACCTAGCCCCAAGAAGAAAAAAACCCACTATCACCTACCTTCTTCCTCTTTTGATTCACTCTCGGATTTTTGGACCATTTCCACCGTCACCACATCATAATGGGGGAAGGAGGAATCCAAGCAGAACAAACAATATATCTTTCCTCCAGTTCCTCAGTAAATGTCCCTTGCCCATGTCCACATTCATAATTCAAGGATCTCCTGGATCCCAGATTTGTTTCCTTCATTTTTACGACATCCGTTTCAATAGATGAGGAACTGATTGGAGGAAATGTCCAGAATTTTCCTGTACAATAATCAGTAAAACAATCATGGGTTTCCAAGCGTACGTGCAAACGTCGCGTAGCAGGAGGGAAAATCCCTTGCCTTTGACCCATATCCTCCGGCAAAGGAAAGACGGGGAGTGAGTCGGATGCGAATGGAATGGGGAAACAAAGTGTGCTGATTTGAAAGCATGACCCCAGGAGGGATTCGGATTTTTACATTCCTAGAGAAGTAGAAGGAATGCCTCCAGGGTCTCACTGGCTGGACAAAATCCTTTCCTCTGTTCCCATACTCCATTCAGATTAAGTAGTAGTCCTCGAGACGAAGTTGGGTAAGTCGGATTTTTACATTCCTAGAGAAGTAGAAGGAATGCCTCCAGGGTCTCACTGGCTGGACAAAATCCTTTCCTCTGTTCCCATACTCCATTCAGATTAAGTAGTAGTCCTTGAGACGAAGTTGGGTAAGTGCCCCCTCACGTTTTCTCTTCTAGTTAAGTTATTTGTGAGGAACGTACTGGACTTGGACTTGACCATTGTGTGGATGGAAGAGAAAATTGTAAGCCCCCTGTATTTCCTTGAGTGCTCAATCATTCCTTACCACTGGCCTTAAAAGCGTTTGCCTTGAATTGGAGTCCCCTGGAAGGATTTCTGGTTGGTGGATAATCAAGATTGGGGTGGCAGGAAGTGAACATTTGGCGGACTGAGTGTGTTGTGTTGTCTAGACACCAAGGGAAGCTCCCCTGGATTTGTCTAAGTATTTTTATGTTCCGAAGGCTATTTTCTTGGAAGGACTTTCTCTTGAGACCCATTGTCATATGTGTGTGTGTGTGGTGGAGGATGACCAGTGGACGGCTTTCGCCTCCTGACTCTGACTCCTTCTGGGCTAAACCTCGTAAAGGGAAATGGGACTCAGACTCCTTTGCCCTCCTCACTTCTGACATGAAGGGAAGCTGGTACTTGGTTTCTTCTTCTTTTTTTTAAGCCATTGGTTTGGAGTGCGGGACGAAGGTTGTTGGGTGAAGTGGAAGGTGGTCCGGTCTTCACACAACACCTTCTTTCGCTTTCCCTCCTTGCCAACTCCACACTTCATTACTCAAAACAGATAGGGCTTCCACACATTCCACTCTTCTTTCCCTTCCCGGATGGAGTTTTCTCATTCGCAATAACCATTTCTCTTGTCCAATGCATTTGCACGAAGGAACTCATCCACATGTTAGACCCAAGCGATGAGGCTCCGTGGTAATCTTCCTCACATGAGATTCACCGGGGCTTTCCTTAAGATGAAAAAGATACGGGATTCTCGTAAAAAATAACTCTTGAGTTTTACTACCTCCGGGTGGGGAGAAGGGAAAGTGGGGGGAAAAGGCTCTGAGGGCTAAATGCCTTTAAGCTCTTTCCCACTAATTGAACTTGTACGAATTCTCTTGGGTAAATTCAGCTTGCAATTATTAGATAAGATTTAATGCGTGTTATCATTGGGAGAAAGCCATGTGCTTTTTACTTGGTGAGCGGGCTCCTTAAATTCTTATGAAGTACTCATCCGAAAAAATGGAATAGAAGTGGAATGGAGTAAAGGAGCCCAAAGGTCTATGATTTTGTGAAAGGATCCTGGAGACCCACTTGACATGACGACGTCAACTGACTCGGCTGAAGGGAGGCCGAAGGGAAATTATAAAAGATGAATGAGGAGAGTAATGCTTGGAATTTTGGGTCACTTGGAAATGAGTGTGTGTTTGTGAGTTGTTATTGTATAATCGGATGATCCTTATGGGAAAATATTTAAGAGGAAACAAGACAGGGAGATGGGAATCTTGACTGAATTTTAAACGACCGGGGGTCTAGTTGAGTATGTCTGTATGTATTTTCGGGGTGGAGGCTGGTCTAGATTTTGAAAAAAGACTTGCAAAAAAAAGTTGGCAATGGCATACATAATGTGTTGCTTGAAGCTTAAAAGACAAACATACGTCATTGCAAACATTTATTATGCATCCATTTTATCATCGTTTTGTAGTCCACAAAGGACTCGTGTAGCTCCATGAATTTTAATTAAAAATCCACTTTCCCAAAGTTGATGTTACAAAGAAAATTTTCTCTTCAATCGAACCTTTTGCATAGCCCAGGGAATAGGGTCTTGAAATTTTATGCAAAATCCTCATTGTATCCACTCACACAGTTGCTAAAAGTTTCCTTTGTGTGTCGTTGTGAGATCCGTTGTTTGCTCAACTCGTTATTTAAATTTGATACTTCACATTCAACTTTGTTTTGACACGAGGCTTATAACGTAGTATCCATATCCAAAGTTTTACATGGAAAAACGTTTTTCCAGACAGGAAAAGTCCTTTAGGAATTGGATTTGCATGGGTGAAAGCCATACGTGTGAGGATGTATTGGGATTTTTGTATTGAAAGGGTTGACCATAAAATCAGAGGGCAAGCCACAAGAAAGGCCATTTTATGGACACCGGATATCCCCCAGAGAGAATCGGGAGCCGTGTGGATGGGGCGGGGACGAGTTGGGACAGACGGACGGATTTTATAGTTTGGTTTGTATGGGTTGGTTTTTGGTTTACAAGTGTGCTTGGTGATGCATACGTCAAATGGGGACGGCGGAGGGCGGGAGTTAAAGTTCAAGGGATCCCGTATATTAAAGTCGTTTATCTTCCTTCCCTCCTTCCTTTTTCTTCGTTTCGTGGTTGGAAATCGGATTTTCTTGACCCTTAGCCAATATATTCATCTCCGTCACGACGTGTACAGATTAAACTACGGAGCATGGAGGAAATAAATTGGATTCAGTTGGAAAACGGACTTATGTATGCACATTGGACTTGGGGTTGGTCGCTTGGTCACGGGAGGAGTGACGAAGTGAACAATCCAATGCAGAATAGACAAGGGATCCCAATCAAATGTAATGTAGTACGAATGTCGAGGTTTGGAACATAATACGGACGGGATTTTGTGGATTGGATTTTTGTCTGGTTCGACTCGAACAATTTGATGACTTTTCTCC